>CAUYON010111503.1:0-59578 GCA_963573935.1 Arctocebus calabarensis | reverse complement strand
ATGAACTGTATATTCTGCCTTGCCTCCTCTTTCCATGGAAACCCCAATAAGTGCTCTGGCTTAGACTTTCCCCCTAGGTCTTCTGCCATCTGACCCAAACCTGTGGCCCTGCAGGACACATGTGACCCCTGTCTGGGGCCTGTGAGGACAGTAAATTTCTTTCTTCCAAGTCTTGTTCTCATTCCCTCCTGTGGCTGCACAGATGTGACCACATCCAGTGTGGACATTCTTAGAACACGAGACGATGAAGGAAATTCAGTTCCCCTATTAACATCTGGTATATTTCTGGAAACTACATTTAACATTAAGAAGAGAGAAACAATCCACATACTTTCTCAGGGCACTTCTTTCCTGACGACCTTCTTCCAGTTCTCGGTAAGAAGTCTGTTTGCTAATTTCTTTTTCCCAGAAGCTTTTGAGCTCATGGCAAGTATCACAGCAGAAGATTTCCCGCCGGGCGTATTGCTTGTTCATCTCCTGAAATACAATAGAAAAAGGAAATCTCAGTCTTCCAAATGAAGCAACTCAAATTTTGGAGTGATTGGAAATTGAATTTGAATCTAGACACTGCCATTGATATTTTTTGTATGACCATCAACACATCACAAACTCTTATCAAGAGTCTGTTTCCTGGCTCGGCGCCTGTGGCTGAATGGGCTAAGGTGCCAGCCACGTACACCTGAGCTGGTGGGTTCGAATCCAGCCTGCCCCTGCCAAACAACAATGACGGCTGCAACCAAAAAATGGCCAGGCGTCGTGGAGGGTGCCTGTAGTCCCAGCTACTTGGGAGGCAGAGGCAAGAGACTCGCTTGAGCCCAGGAATTGGAGGTTGCTGTGAGCTGTGATGCTACAGCACTCTATCCAGGGTGACAGCTTGAGGCTTTGTCTCAAAAAATAAATAAATAATAATTATAATAATGAAATTGAGATTCAGAGAGGAGAAAAGTTTTTCCTTTATACGTAACTTGCAATTACTATAAAAACTGACTTCAGTTCTATGACTATTCTACATATCCACTTTCTTTCTCCATATCTGTATAGAATGCTGAAGTTCTTCACATAGGAAAAAAGCTTGGCTCTATCCACTGCTTTCTCTCTGATATTAGCAATTCCTTAAATCCGTGTGACACATAAAACCCTCATGTATTTTATTTTTTGTTGTTTTTTTATTTTTCTTTTATTTCAGATTAATATGAGGATAAAAGTGTTTAAGTTATGTTGTATTCAGTTCTAAGGTAAAGTTCAAGTTGTAGTTAAGCCTTTCACCCAAGGGACGTACTGAACACCCTGACATTGTGCACATTGGTGAGATTTCACCAATCGCCCTCTCTCTTCCCCCCCACTAGAATATACTTGTATTTTCTTTCTTGTAGGCATGCAGTTGTTTGTATATTGGATTCATATTAGTATTGAATACTTTGAATACTTTATTTTTCTATTCCTGAGATACTTTACTAAGAAGAATGTGTTTTAACTCCATCCAGGGAAATACATAAAATATGAAGTTTCCATCTTTTCTTATGCTAAATAGTGCTCCATAGTATACATACACTACAGTTTGTTAATCCATTCATGGATTGATAGGCACTTGGGTTGCTTCCCTGTCTTGGCAATTGTGAATTGAGCTGCAATAAACATTCTGGTGCAAATGTCTTTGTGGTAAAATAATTTTTGTTCTTCTGGATAGATACCTAGTAATGGGATTGCAGGATCGAATGGAAGGTCGATTTTTAGTTCTTTGAGAATTACCCTCATATATTTTAATTGGAACTGATGATAATATTTCATAGAGTTTGTAAGGATCAATGATGCAAAGCAATCAACGATTGGTAAGAGTTTTTTAACCACTTTTATTATTTTTCATTCACATTAGTAATACTATAATGATTTTAGAGTTAACCAATCAGCTATGCCAAAGCTAAAAATAAATAAATAAGGGCCACAGTCAACTTATTCTATTTGGGCCAACACAGGGACTTTTGGTTTTTTTTAGTTATCCTCCCCCATCAAAGAATCATCTGTCTGAGATTACCATTCGGACTACATGAACTCTAAGTTCCTTTCCATACATACCACTGTATAGTTTTGATTGTCTTTGCAGTCCTCCAAGTACTACAGCATGCAACATCAAAGTTTCAATAAAGGTTGGCTGACTGAGGCTTTCAAACTCCCAACACAATCACTTTCACGTTGCCAATTTTTGTTCAGTTTGTGATTTATGGGCATATGGAGTGTTTTGCATCCCAGAGTTTCCTCTTTTGCGTCATGATTTGCAAATGGATATAATAACCCATAAACTGATATCAGCATCAAAACAGAGCCATCCAACTTGAATAATAAATGGCCTTCAGAAGAAAAGACACTAGACCATTAGGAAGGGCACAGACAACAAGCAAGGGAGTGTGAACAACAGCCTTCATAAAGTCAGAGTTTCTCACTTCATTCTACGCATTCTGTCCATTCTGAGATAATGTGTGTGATGAGGGCACAATGCGATCAGGCTCCCAGGCTCTGCTGGCAAGGCAGGCTTGCAACAATAGACTAAACCTCAGCCCTGCCAACCCCAAATAGGCATGCCAGTCTGCCTCATCCAGATTTGTGGCTTGTCTCCACAAAGTAATAGTGATTCTCTTGTCTGTACCAATTGCAGGCTGCAGATGGGTAGCCTAATGCTGTAATTTCAGACTAAATTCTCCACAGATGAACTGGAAAATTTCCTCACTCATTCAGAAATATGCCTGCCAGCTGTCATGTCTCCAGGACTCCCTCAATTGCCCAGATCACCAATGAACAGACGGCATTCACCACAATGATTGGGCTGCATTTTCAGTTCAAACCTTTTTCTCTTACCTAATGATTTAATCTATTTTTCTTTCATCAAATACTCTGGAGAAGGTCTTTGAAATTTTCAGAACTAGGAGACTTCTTCAAGGAGACAACTGAGAAAACTGCTAAAACTACCTTGGGATTACAGATAAAAAACTCTATGTCCGTGAGGTATTCACTGGCCTTGATCTCATTTCATGCCAATAAGTCTTCCAAGGTGCCCAGTAGAGGACATTCTTTTTGTGCCAACAGAGATGGGGAACTGAGAAACAGATGCCTCTTCACTAGTGACTTGACTGTCACCACCAATAAAGGATACAACATAATTTTAAGGTACTCTAAAAGCCAAGATACAACATCTAAATGTAACAGGAAACAAGTAGTAATGTGCTACAACAGGAAGGAAAAAAATAATGCCATGTGCTTAAGGATAAAGAGATTTTGAAGAGATCACCTGTGGATGGGGTTTATTGTTTTTGTTTTATGGAATTTGTTTTCTCTTTAGCATTCGATGTGAGTATAATTGTTTAGAAAATATCAGAGAGTGTCCATTCTCAAGGTCATTCTCTATGGAGTGGAGATTTTGAAAAATACAAAAGTTCTTTCTATTTTTTGCCTCAGGGCTCTTCCTCAGCAACCATCTGTTTTAATGATTCACTAATAGATACTTTCCCAGTAAGCATGAGCATCAGGGTTAAGTAGACTGAGGTCCCAAAACTGGCTCTGTCATTTATAATGTGCAAGACATTTGAAAATGTATTTAACTTTTCATAGCCTCAATTTCCTCATCTTTTAGAGTTATGGTGAAGTCTCTGCAAAAAAACTTCCCAATGACTTCTCACAGCAACTATATACTCTACGAGGACTTTTGAGCCTTGTCTCTGCGCTCCTCTTCATCTAGCTCTTTCTAACACACCACGTTGGAGACTCTGGCTTATGTTCAGTTCCTCAAATATACTAAGGCCCTATACTTTCCCCTCTCAAGGCCTTCTCATGCCTGTATTTTCCACCTCAGTTTCCTTATTCCCTGTTCTTTTCATGGCTGGTTTCTTCTTATCCTTCTGTTTCATCCCAAGTATAGTCATGCACCACTTCCCCAAGGACACACCACACATAGGACAGTGTACACAGGATTATAACAGAGCTGAAAATTTTCTATTATCCAGCATACACTATACTTTTTATCATTATTTTAGAGTATGCCCTACTTATTTATTTAAAAAAGTTAACTGTAAAAATTAAAACTTTTTAAAATAGGAAAAAGTTTATAGAGTAAGACTATTCAAAAAGAAAATATTCATGTACAGCTGTACAATGTGTTCATGCTTTAAGCTAAGTGTACAGCCAGAGTAGCACTTTTAAAAAGTGAGGGGAGGAATCAAAAGGTAACAAAAATTTTAATGTTTACAAAGTAAAAATAGTACAGTAAGCTAAGGTTAATTGACTATGGAAGAAAAAATGTTTTTTTAATGAGTTTATTGTAGTTTAATACAGCGTTTTTTTCAATGAGTTTATTGTAGTCTAGTATGGTGTACAGTGTTTAGAAAGCTCCTACTCTGGCTGTACACTTAGCTTAAAGCATAACCTTCCAATATGGAGAGTTTCCCTAGCCCTGGTCCAAGCAATGGAGTTGTGAGAAAGGGATTCTTCCAGGTAGACAAGGCATCTACCTCCACAAAGGAGAAAGGTGATAGTAAACAAACACATCAACAAAATTGTAAAAAGATCTACAAAGAACACCAATAGGTACCATGACTGGACAAAGAAGGCATGTTTATAAACTGGTCTAGGAGAACACCTCTGAGGGAGAAATATAGTCATATGTCACTTAGCAACAGTGACACACTCTAAAAAATTTATTGTTAGGTAATTTGTCATTGTGTGAGCATCACCGAGTGTCTTACACAAACCTAGATGGTCCAGCCTATACTACACATGTAGATGGTCCAGCCTATACTACACATGTAGATGGTCCAGCCTATACTACCCACCTAGATGGTCCAGCCTATACTACACATGTAGATGGTCTAGCCTATACTACACGTGTAGATGGTCCAGCCTATACTACATGTGAAGATGGTCCAGCCTATACTACACACCTAGATGGTCCAGCTTATACTACACATCTAGATGGTCCAGCCTATACTACACATCTAGATGGTCCAGTATACTACACACCTAGATGGTCCAGCCTATACTACACATGTAGATGGTCCAGCCAATACTACACATCTAGATGGTCCAGTATACTACACACCTAGATGGTCCAGCCTATACTACACATCTAGATGGTCTAGCCTATACTACACACTTAGATGGTCCAGCCTATACTACACACCTACATGGTCCAGCCTATACTACACATCTAGATTCCAGCCTATACTACACGTGTAGATGGTCCAGCCTATGGCTCTTAGGCTGCAAACTTGTACAATGTGTTACTGTAGACAACTGGAATACAGTGGTATTTGTATGTTTAAACTTATCTAAATGGAGAAAAGATACAGAAAAATATGGTGTAAAAGATTAAAAAATGGTATACAGTATAAGGCACTCACCATGAACGGAGCTTGCAGAACTGCAAGTTGCTATGGGTGAATCAGTGAGTGAGTGGTGAGTGAACATGAAGGTCTAGAATATCACATACAATACTGTACTTTCTAACCTTCCAATAACCTGTAATCAAATAAGGCCATATTCAAGAAATGTCAATTAGATATACAGACCATAAAATGTATTATTTTGTAAAAATCTAAGACATACTTAATAATTTCAAAAAATAAAAATTATTTTTTAATTTTAAAGTTAACTAACCATTTAATGACTTCGTTATGTCTGCCTTTTGTTGGAAAGCAATTGAATATTTGGTTGCAGCATGGAGGTCTACATTTTCAGGGGCTTCTCTAGACAGATATCAGTCATGTGTGACCATAAGGTATTTTGGTTTGGGTTGGGTAGAAAAAGGTAGAGTAATAGACACTCAGCAATAAGTGACTGAAAAGCAAGTTAAGCATTTTACATGCATTGTGCCGAAAGTGTGGGTATTCTACTGCCTTTTTCCACATTTCAACTGAATCTTTCTTAGCATCAATGACTTGTAAATATCATCTACTGAGAGCTCAATCAATTCCATCAGTAATTTTATAGCTGTTTTGGTAACATCAAGTAGATGAGACTAAAATGCTAATTTGAGTGTGATGTCATGATTCTCAAAGTCAGTGAACCTTTCAATGACTATGTCTATAACAGCTGTGTATTCTTCAAATAATTCACGTTTATCATTCTGCTCATGAATGACTTTTGCGAACTGGGGAAAATGTTCATCCACAATTTCCTTTTGAAGAAGTGTTTTGAAAAGAGATAGCTTTTGCCACATATCATATGCAAAGTTAGTTTTACCTTGCAAAGAAATATTCAAATTCTTTTAGATTTGACATGATATAACGCAGAAATACTGCATGATAGTAGAAATCTTTCAGTAATTCACATTGCTGATTCTGTTATTCACAAAATTTAATTACCTGTCTTTGCAGAGATAAAATTTGGCAATAGCCAATGAACTTTAGAAGGATATGGCAGATCCACACTGAATACCTCATCATCCAACTTCAGCATGTTGCAAAACAAATATAGTCAACAATACTTATAACTTGTTGCAAACTGTCACTTAAAATAGTAGCTTTGGCTTCAGCAGAGATTTTGCTGATGCAAGATACAATAAACATAAATGAAAGCATCTGAACATGTTAATACCTTTTTCATTTGTGTAGTAAATCCTTCATGTTTTCCTGTGTACCATATGCACATATACTCAATTAACCAAATTCAGTCCAACTTCACAAAGTTTATCTTGAAAGTTGTTGAAGCCATCTATTCCCTCTTCTCAAGTGCCCAAAGTGAGTAACTCTTCGTAACAAAGAAAATCTTGTGTTATGACATGGATGAAGACTAAAACCTGTGCTGAGTCAAATGTATTGGTTGATTCAGCCCGTGCGATTGAATAGTATATATTTTTCTTTTGATAGATTACATGAAGTTATTCCATTAAGTTGAAAGCTAATTCATGCTGCCAATCAGTTATGAATCTCCTTGAAAAAGGCAGGGGTTTGTACTTTGAAACATTATTGAGGTCTAATCATCTTACAATGTCAACAACACATTCTTTCACAATTTCTATATAGCACTGAGTGGTTTCCTTTTTTTCCCGAATATATAAACTACTTTGTAAGTTGCTTTTGTGGCATTATTTCCAGGCTTTATGTCTGCTTGAAAGAATTGTTTTTGCTTTTGCTTTTTATCTTTTAATTTCTGTAATACAGCACTTTTGAACCTTTCCCTCTAACCTAAACTATTTAGGGTCCTTATGAGTATTATCAGGTTGATGAGCACTGAATTTCTTTAATGTTGATATTGTAGTATCACAAAACAAGAAAATCATCTTATCTTTAGCAGAAACAAAATAATGCTGCAATTCCCAGTCCATATTAAAAAAAAATGTTTTCTTCCTTCAGCATTCTCTTGGTCTTTTTTGACATCATGGCCTGTTAAGCAGAATTAAAACATACTGATGAATGGTGTGACTTTTCACGAATTCCACTTCAAACAAAAACACAGTGCACTGTTGCCAAAAGCTGATCACAGACTGGCATGCTAGAGCCCCGTAAACACTCACCAACCATGCTCGTGTGGTAGTGGTACTAGTCAGATGCGGGAAGTTAGAACTAAATCATGAGTGTAGCAGCCATCAATTTAGCCCTTGTGGCTTACCAATGTTCTATTAGTGCCAGTCAATCTGGGAGGATTATTTTAATGAAACTTATTTTATTCTTTTTTCTTTTAAATACAATAATTTAAATAAAATAAAAGTATGAAAGATGAGATCAGGCATGGTGGCTCATGCCTATAATCCTAGCAACCTGGGAGGCTGGGATAGGAGGATCCCTTGAGCTCAAGAGTTCAAGGCCAGCCTGAGAAGGGTGAGATCCCTATCTCTATTAAAATGGAAAAATGAGCCAAGCATTGTGGCAGGTATGTGTGGTCCCAGCTACTTTGGAGGCTAAGGCAGGAGGATCACTAGAACCCAGGACTCTGAGGTTTCTGTGGGCTAGGCTGACATCTAGCACTCTAGCCTGTCTCAAAAAAAAAGTATATATACATATATATATATATATGTATATATACTTTTATATATGTGTACTTATATATATATACACACACACACACTTTTATATATATGTATATATACACACATACACACACACGTATGTAATAAACAAAATTGTATTAATAAAAATAAAAGGATTGTTCTATCAAATTAGGATTTAGTCAATAGGCTACACTTATGAGACCATCTAGGAGACCACATGTGGCTTTAAAGCCATAAGTTCCCCACACCTGGCTTTTGACTAATGAGCATTCATTTTTCCTTAGTGATACTACCTAAACTTCCTAGACTAGGCTATATTCCTTTCATATATATTTCTTTCTGGAACCCTCAAAACATTTATTTAACCACTGTTTCTCTTTCCTATAATACTTACATGAAGACAAGTCTGTCTTGTACTGTGTTCACACTGATCAATATAGTACCTGACACTTAAAAGATGCTTAAGAAGTACAGTTCAGGCTCTGCGCCTGTAGCTCAGCAGCTAGGTCGCCAGCCACATACACTGGAGCTGACAGGTTCTAACCTAGCCTGGGCCTGCCAAACGATAATGACAACTACAACCAAAAAATACCTGGGCTTTGTGGCGGGAGCCTGTAGCCCCAGCTACTTGGGAGGCTGAGGCATGAGAATCACTTAAGCCCGGGAGTTTGAGGTTTCTGTGAGCAGTGATGCCAGGGCAATCTACTGAGGGCAACATAGTGAGACTGACTCAAGAAAAAAAAGAAGTGCAGCTCCTATTTTTCCCCATGTCACCATTAATTATAAATCCCATGACTACCTTAATTTTCCCTCTAGAGTCTCCATGTTGATGCCTTCTTGCATGGGTATTAAACACATGCACATTCTCTTCATTTTCTCTTTCTTTACTCTGTTATTTCCATCTACTTACAAAACTATTATGTAAAAGTCTAGAATTACTTATTCAGACAAATTCCTGGGTTATCAGATTCAAAGAAAGTATGAAAAAAGAGTAAAGCCTAATGTCAAAAAGTACTCCTGATTTGCTTAGATGGTTTAGGGTAAGTAGGTAATAACACAAGTAACACTTAGTAGAGAAGGCCCAACTGGTATGTGAGCAGCTTCTGATCAACTATGTCTTTTGTAATGTTACAGTGACATCTTAAATCTTATTTACTTTAGCATTTACCTTTCTTCTTTCCTCATCCCCTGCCTTTCCACAGCTGCCTCGTTTTCACTTTCTGCATCTTCTCACACTAAGTATTCTTCCCCAACACCAACCCAACATGATGACACTGTTTTGTCCTTTTCTATTGGAAAGTATGTGCTTGAAATAATCCCTAATCTGTGAAACACATACCTAAAGAAATTTTTGTCACATTACTAAATCCAGAACAAGCTGTCAAATAAATAAGGCCACTAAGTGTTCTAGACACGCTGAAAGTAAATGAAGGGATATAGACATCCATAGACTGCTAATAGCAATTTTTTTGTTATTAAATTATTTATTTTTATTATTGACAAGTTATACATGGGTTTTTTGAAAATAAATAGCACTATATTTCTCTTAACATTGTTTTCATAGCTGTGTACATTAGTGCAATCATGGGGTACAGCGTGCGGGCTTCGTATACAATCTGAAATATTTTCATCCAACTGTTCAACATAATCTTCATGAGATTTTCTCATGTGAAAACATTTGTGTTCTGCATTTAATAGGTTTCACCTGTCCCTTCTAAGATGCACCATAAGTGTGATCCCACCATTTACCCTTTCTCCATCCATCCTCCCCCCTCCCTCCCTTACCCGTTTCCCCATATTCTTGTACTATAATTGGGTTATAGCCTACATAGGAAAGCTATAAATTAGCTTCATAGTAGGGCTGTATACATTGGATACTTTTGCTTCTATTCTTGAGATTCGTTGCTAAGAAGAATGTGTTCCAGCTCCATCCATGTAAATATGAAAGAGGTAAAGTCATCTTCTTTCTTTAAGGCTGCATAATATTCCATGGTATACATGTACCATAATTTATTAATCCATTTGTGGATCGATAGGCAGTTGGGCTTCTTCCATGACTTAGCAATTATGAATTGGGCTGCAACATTCTGGTACAGATACCTTTGTTATAATGTGATTTTTGGTCTTCTGGGTATATACCAAGTAAAGGAATTATAGGATCAAATGGCAGATCTATTTTTAGATCTCTGAGTATTCTCCAAACGTCTTTCCGAAAGGAACGTATTAGTTTGCATTTCCATCAGCGATGTAGAAGTGTTCCCTTTTCTCTACATCCATGCCAGCATCTCTGGTTTTGGGATTTTGTTATGTAGGCTAATCTTACTGGATTTAGATGATATCTCAAGGTAGTTTTTATTTGCATTTCTCTGATGATTACGGATAGTGAGCATTTTTATTTTTGATTACTCTAGTGGAGGGCTTCCCATGTTTAAAGTCATCCTAATCTTAGAACACTGAACTTTGGCAATTAAACAATAAACCCATATTCTTTATCATCATTTTATTATCATAATAAGGACTGCCTTTCACATCCACAGTTAGAGTTTATCCCCAATTAAATTATTCTTCTATTTAGTACCAAGCAAAATAAAATTAATGTAAACTTTGGGAAACTATATGACAATCAATCACAGAAATACTACCCAGAGAGCAACGGCAATCTTACAGCTGCAAAAGGTTTATTATCTGAACACTTGTAGAATGTTTAAATTTCACACTCTTAGACCAAATTTATTGAAATGAAACTGAGCCTTGAAATTTCTCAGAAGCATCAAAAACATTTAAGCTTTAATGAGCTTTTAACATAATTTCTCTTTAAGAATTAATAGCATGTAAAATAGCCACAGAACATTTTCAGCTGAAATAGAAAAGCATCTCTGAAAGGTTTGCTATAGGGAAAAATGCAGACCTTGTTGACATGGAAAGTGTAGGTATTCATCACTAACTGCAGCAAAGGGCAAATGTTGTTCTTTGAAATACGATCATTGTTCAAGTTATAAAGAATTAGATAATATTGCAATACTAATTTGATGTTGACTTATATTTTCCTTCATTTCCTTTCTGTCTTCTCTATCACTTGCACGTTGCAAACAACCCTACCATTCCAGTAAAATAGGGTGAATTTTAACACTGACAATGTTACGTGATGCAAGGCACTAAATTTTCTTAACCTTGAGTCCTCATCAAAATAGGGATTATAGTTGTCTCATAATGCCTGTGAGTTAAGCAAAATAAGGTTTGTAAAGTTTTTGGCATAAAGCCTTGCATATATCAAGTGCCTAATAATTGATGGCTATTATGTTACCACTTCCATTCTTCATTTTAGGAAAATAGAAAAAAATGTATATATATATCTTGTGCCTCTAAATGCACCCTCTTAATCAATCCTCATGGCACTCAGTTGTAGAGCTCCAGAACAAATTCCAATATACCAATTCCAAATGTTTTGGAATAGTTGTCAAAACTGAGAAATATATAGTCAGCATCTAAGAAAGGAAAATAATGTATGATGAATGACCTAACACACAACTGTGGTCACCTGAGCACTGAAGTTCAAAAGTACAGTACTGAAAGTGAAATGCCTCCTCTTTGATGATTGCAACAATGCAATCACAAAAATAAATGTAAATTTGGTCTCAGATCAATTGAAAGTTTTAAAAACTATTCATCTAAATAGGCCAGGATATGTATATACTAATTTTTTAATTGTTGTAAAAATTAAAGAAATTTGTTAGTCTTCAAAATCATTGTGGACTCTCTGAAAAAAGTGTCATCATTAGATGCCAGTTTGAAAAACAAAAGTTTCATAGAAACAGAATTTTGTGAATGTTTTTTCTGGAGAGCAAATGTATCTGCCGAAGCTAGAGGTGAAACGTTACTATACCATGTCATATAGTAAGTGTTTTTATCTCTATATAAAATGTGTTTTAATCTGATAAAACTCAATGCTTTAAATAAACATTTTTTCTTTTTTTTTTTTTTTTTTTGGCCAGGGTTGGGTTTGAACCCGCCACCTCCAGCATATGGGGCTGGCACCCTACTCCTTTGAGCCACAGGTGCTGCCCTGAAGAAATATTATGAAAACTAAAATAACTCATATTTTCTTCAATTTTTCACTGTTTTACATTTTTTAATCATTCCTTGGGAAATTTGTTATAATAAATCCAATGTCATAACCAAATCTACAGAGTTAAGGCAGGTAATACTGCGAATTTTAGACATGCATGAATAAAGGCAGACTGTGCTAAACCAAAGACCAAAAGCTCTGTATAATAACAAGGGATGATCTCCGTCCCGTTAGACATGCAAATAAAGGCAAGCAGAGGCCGTGCTAAACCAAAGAGCAAAATTCTGTATAATAACAAATGGGTGATCTTTGTCCAGCTCCAAATGACCATTACCATAAAAATATATGAACCCATGTCTCAGATCTTCTAATTTTTTACCACACCAGAAAACTGGAATTTTATATAAAATCTGATCTTCCAATCATGTAATGGTCTCAATTTTTAAAAAATACTATGCAAGTTAAGTAAAACATATTTGTGAATCAACTTCATCCCCATGTCCAAATTTGCAACCATCAATGCTTAGGGGAATTGTGGAGTTTGGGTTGAAGAGATATAATGGAAGTTGAAAGGGATTTATAGGCAGCTTAATGCAACTCTCTTTTTTTTGCACCCTATCACTACTGAACATATTTAGCCAAGTTTTCTTTTACAGGAATTGTTATATTTGCAAGCATTCAATGTATTGGAATAATAATACATAAAAGTTCATGAAGATTATTATGTTTAATTGCCAGGTAGGTTGAATACTAATTTCCCCTTCTGTGAGTTAAGAAAAATAAAAATCTCAAAAAGCTATGTAGCCTTGGAGAAAAAAAAATACTAGCTCTGTTAAGAAAAAGCCCCCAAAGCTAGGATGCAGCCAGAGGCTCTTTCAATGGCACCTGTGACGTCTGATTTAACCTCACCACCAAAACACCCATGGGCACTCCACACAACATGGTAGTGACAATGTAGGGTGCCCAGTGCTTCACAAAACATCGTCTAACCACAGCACATTGCCATCACTAACATTAGTATCATTGCTGCCAACTTTGGAACTTACACTGTCAGCTTAGACTAACTCTAGGCTAGCATTTTTCTTAGGCTAACTCTATATAATTATTTTTTATGACTAACTAGATGTCCAATAAAATATTCAAACTCTACACTCTAACACTGGGTTTTATGGTTTCTATCACCTTGATATTTTCCAATCCCATGATATTTAATTTTTTTTTTTTTTACCACTGTCACTGTTTTAGTTTAGGCTTTCTTCATTTCCACCTGCCTTACATGAAAGACTGGCTATACTTAAATCAACTCCCCACCACCTCTAAAGATTTAGCTAAAAGGTCAGTTGAAGTATGTCATTCCTTTATTCAAAATCCACTAACAGTTGACCTCAGGTTAAACTTCTGACCACAATCTGCAAGACCATTCATGGCCTGGTCTGTTTACTGCTCTAGCCTCATCTTGCAAATTTCCCCTTAATCCTCTATTCCTTGATCATTTCGAACTGCAAGCATAGAAGATCAGGGGATTCCAGGCTCCTTTGGCTCAGACCTGGAACTAGGAATCAATGTCATCTCAACCACATGGATTAAAGTAGAGTAAGGATAATTATTCAAACAAAAAAGAATGTGTTACTAATGAAGAAAGATAATGATTAATCTCTTACACTTCAAATGTATTTGGACATATTTGTACAACATCTAACATTGCCCCAACAATGAGGCTTATCTACTGAAATTATAGACATGGGTATATATGCATACCTAGGTGTAATGTATTTACACTATCTAATCTAAACAATATGTGCTTTAGAATATTTGCTCTCCAAATGTGTCATGTTTTCTCTTGTCTTTCTGCCATTTGTAGTATTGATTCCTCTTCCTATACCATACTTTGTTTTCTTTTTTTTTTTCTTTTTTAAGACAGAGTCTTATTATGTTGCCCTCGGTAGAATGCTGTTGGGTCATAGCTCACAGCAACCTCAAACTCTTGGGCATAAGCAATTCTCTTGCCTCAGCCTCTCAAGTAGCTAGGACTATAGGCACCAACCACAATGCCCAGCTAATTTTTTGTTGTTCTCATTGTTGTTTAGCTGGCCTGGGCTGGGCTGGAACCCACCAGCCTCCTTGTAGAGGGCCAGCATCCTACTCACTGAGGTTTGGGTGGTGAGCCTGTTCTCTTTTATTTTTTGATGGTCTATTTGTCCTTTAAAATTTGACTCAAGTATTGTGTGATCAAGGAAAATGTCCCTAACTTCCCTCTGGTCTTAGTTAGATGTTCCTTATGTGAGGGCCCATAGAACTTTCTGTTTATTTCCATCACGGATTTTATATGAGGGTAAGAGCTTACCTTTTTCTAGAGCCCTGGTATTGGGACTAAGGGTTCAATGAACATTTAAAAGAATGAAGGAAGAAAAAAATAGCCTATTCATATATAATAGAAATTAGCTATCAATTCTGATATCTTATCAAATGTCATATCATTCATCTCTAATGAAAGGTATTTATTCCCTCCTTCCCTACTTCTACTCATCTAACCTTAGTAGGGACAGCCATAGAACCTTTGTCTCACCACACGAGTTGGCAGATTGAAGAGCCTGAGACCTCAACATGGTAGCATGAAAGACTTGTTCATTTTGATCAAGGACTATTTACTTTGGACTATTTTACTATTTACTTACTTTAAATTGGATAAGGGTTAAAAATAACTAACCCTTCTTGTAGCTGAGTAGCTTAGTGATCACTGCCTAGAATGATCCCAATGTCTTAATATCAAAGTCGCTAATTGGCAAGCCTCAGGAGAGAAGCCAAGAATCTGAGCACTTGCTGGCTTCGGCGTGCTCCTGAAGCATGCTTATCCCTGGAGAACAAAGCTTCTCCCTGGAGATCCACAGGACACTTGGATCACTGAAGGCCACTGGGGCTCCTCCTCACTTTTGCTATGTCAGGACCTTAACAGAAACACAATATTGCACTAAATTCAGTGTTATCTTTTTTGATACTTATGAGGAAGCAAAATAAAATGGGCAATTAAAAATCTATGAAGGTCAATTGATTTTCTCTACTGGCAATTATGCCTTATAATTGTTTTCTGAAAGAGAAATTGGCATTTTACAAAGCCAATGATTGACTGAGATTTTTGTGCTTACTGAACCTCTGTGGATTCAGAGTTTGGGTTTAGATAAAAACTAAGAGTTGAGCAACATTTGAGAAGCCTCTCCAGAGCCTTTCATCTAGAAGCTGGCTGGTGAGCTCACAAGTTTTCTGACATTTCTCCCATCCCAACCAGGCAGGAACCCCACTGTAATCAAAATTCACAATGTCCCAGAGCCTAGACTTTGGTTCTCATTAAAAACCCAACAGACAAAAAAGTCCAGGAGGCCAGCTAGCCAAACCTTTTCACGCGGCAGGGAAGGTTTGCATTCAGTTTTATTTTTAAGTTTAGCAGACTAGGTCGGGACTCATTTTGAAGGCTGATGAAAGACTGAGAGCCCATGTTTCATCTTCTGATTAATCCAAAATTAAACAATTCAGAGATTTTGATCACTTAGACTTTTTTTAAAACATATGTGACAGATAATAAATAGCCCTCTCTAGCATACATAGCAGGATGCATTGTGTTTGCCTGCAGGCTCTTTGTGAGCCATTCTTAAGCTTATTCTAAGATCAGATAGTAAATCACAATTTCCTTTTAAAGACTCTTAATAATTTTCACCCGGTATGTATTTTTCACTACTTGGACTTTATTTACCTGCTGCTCTTATTCTCAGTTTAAAAAAAAAAAAAATTCTTACTTTTGAAAAAAGTTGTGATGAATAGATATGTGATTTATGTAAACCTTGTAGTACATGAAAGGGGAAAGGAATTAGGCATATATTGCAAGGCTCATTAGTTGCATTTGAGTTAAACATAAATCTTTGGAGAATAACAAAGTATTTTGCATTTTCTAAGGCATTTTTCCCCTTAAATCGAAACTTGAGAATTAAAAGATTTTATAAATAATAAATAATCAGCACTTCAGAAAGTAAATGGGAACTTTAATATACCAAGCAAGAGCGTGAATATTTCAGGGAGATAAACGGCTCTCTAGACAAAGAGCTATGACCGACCATCCTACGCACCTGTGTTAAATATCCCCATCTTTTGTGATTGTCACAGTCCTCTCCCATTCTGGTTCCTCATAGGTATGGTGGGGGCAAGGGATGGGGAGATGGTCAGAGGAATTTCATTACTCAGGTCCTTAGAAAACTTTATCCTTTATCCTTCTTTATAATTTACCACAATGCATTGTGATTATTTACTTCTCAGAATGTCTTCCTCAAAGACTGACCTCCCTCAGGACTGAGACTTAATTGTCTTTTCATCCCCACCTTACAGCAGAGCACCCAGCATATCTCTTTTGCATATGCATTTGCTTATTTATATCCTGGCTCTTTGCAAAAGAGTATTTTAAGGTGCTTTACAGAATAGAGGTACTTACAGTTTGAAGGAATAAAAGATAAAATCATAAATAAAATAGGACAGAGGAAAATAAGAGGCAATGTCAGTGCCCAGTACAGTTGGTACAGTGTTTCAGACAGGGTGTCAAAAGGAATCTGATGACACATTCAACGAATCCATTAAGCAAAGTTAAATAAAGGGACTATTTGCAAAGGTGTTGGAGGGGTTTAAGAAATGAGGAAAAAAGTGGGTGGTAGAGTGCCTCCAGGAAAATAACAGAAAAAAAATACCTGGAGATTTTACTACTCTTGAAGGAGTTGTTAGTGGTACCCAGAGAAAGAAAGAGCTCTATGGAGAGGCCCAGCTAATAGGAGTTATGGACTTACTAAGAGAGGCACACAACCTGCAATGTCCCACCCTGCAGAGACTCAGGGAGGAAGTACTTAGTGTCACTCTCTTCTCTCCTTTGGATCTCCTTCTGGTACTCATGGACCAAATCTAACTGAAGCTCAAAGGCAGAGAAGCCCTTTGATACAGTCCATATGGATCAAGCCCCCAAACACAGAGCAGGGTCAGAAAAGAGGGGTAAAAGGAAGACATCTAACAACACATGATATTGCAAATTTAGTTCCAGACATACCGGCAACCAGTCAGAACAAAATGAGAAGCATAATTAGTTCCAAATATCAGTGCATTTATCATTAATTGCCTATGAATGGTTTATGAAAAAGCACGGAAGCTTGAGATAAAAATCTCCCATGAAAACCACTGAGAGTGACTTTCAGAGATTCCTGTATCATACACTAAGGCTCACTGAGGACATAGTATATAAAAGAGTTGATAATAATTCTACAAGGTCACCATAATGAGTTAGAAACTTAACAGCCTGATGACCTGATGATCTAAGTCACTATAATGAGTCATAAACCTACCAGCCTGATGACCCAATGATCTAAAGATAAATTTTAGGGAACTTGGAGGAACTGTTAAACTGAATATCTTTTATGTAATTCTCTATGAATATAAATCACTCTTTTTTTTTTTTTCCAGTTTTTGGCTGGGGCTGGGTTTGAACCCGCCACCTCGGGCCTATGGGGCCGATGCCCTACTCTACAGGCGCTGCCCCTGTTACTCTATTTTTTTAACAAAGACTTTGATAACACTTGAACAACAGACAATTTTCTTTGGCAAACATAGGGATTACATGTGAATGATAATAAATCTGTAGGCTTTATTTATCAAATTAACGAGGTGATGAATATCCTAAATACCTGATTTGATCATTATTCAGTCTATGTGTATAATAAAATTTCACATGTATTCCATATATATATACCAATGTGTGTATCAATTTCAAAAATCAGAAATTGAAACACACAGACAATGGGGCATACTCCTGGGTTGTGCTTTCTCTGTCTTTGCTAACAAGCAAACCCCACAATAAATCACTTTTAGTATACATCCTAAAAACTACTGGTTCTTTGATTCCTTGTTACAATATAAAGGGCAAAAGTACCCTCTGGTGTTCTAATGATCATCATCACTCACAGTTTTAAATTGCTCACTAAGTGTTCAACTTTCTACTAAGTACTCCATGTGCATTAACTCGTTTAAATCTCATATAAATATCACCATCTACATTTACAGGTAAGGAAACTGAAGAGTAGAGAGCATAAGTAACTTGTTCAAGGTCATTAAACATACAAGGGAATTTAAACCTTGGAAGTCTTATTTCAGTGACTTGCCTCTAAACCACCACCCAGTTACAACACTCTAGTCTAACACTTGACAAGGAAAGTTGATTGGAAAGCTTTCCTGGGATAATAAGAAACTTGATGAAACAAGAATTGTTGTTCAAGTAATACTTTCAGCTCAACACTTACAAACTGGAATTCCATAAAACATCTTGTCTTATAACATGCACCAGGAAAAGAGGGATTCCAGGGATAGGAAAATTGAAAAATCTGACATTCTAGTATTCTACTTTATGAGAATTGCAATCCACATTCTCATACTAAAGGCTCTGAAAAAAAGATATTCATTAGATAATCCTCTTATCTCTTTCACTATCCAGATTATACTAAATTTAGTTCATCAATAAATTTGTTCATTGTTTCATTCTTGCTAAGATCAGCAATGAAACGCCTTGTAAGTCCCTGAATCCAAAGGACTTCTGAGAAGCTGCGGACACAGGAAAGGAGACCTCTCTTTCCTTTCAGAATTTGCTTTTCACATGGCTTTGTAAGACCCAAGGGAAAACTTCCCCTTTAAATCTCTGAAGGTTTTTTGGAAATCAACTGAGAAAAGATTGAGTCATAGGAGAAAAGGCATATCAATTTATTAACCCACACAGGAGTCATACACAGGATAAGAATGCAAACAAATGGCCAGATGTTGATACTTTTATACCACGTTAAGGTTACAAAAAGAAGGGTTTGTTGAGTGACAAAACAAGGTTATAGTAGAGGGAGAAAAGACCTGGCTAGTAAAGGAGTTTTGTATATAAACAAAACCTCACAAGCAGCTTCCCTCAGAGAGACTAGATGAAAAATACTTCTTTCAGGCTTTTACATGTGTCAGATTCTCAGTTAATCTTTCCTACATCTGGACAAGGGAGAGCCCTCAGAGAAAGCCATCACTGTGGATTCCCTACACATACAAATCTTCTTCCCCCCAAAAGGCAGCTTTGCAAGGCTACTTCTGTTAACAGACCCTCTGACCAGTCATCTCAAAATGTGTCAGAGAAATATATTTGGGGGTGAAAAATTTTGTTTCCTTAGGCCTTTACAACATAATGCTCTTGGTTTCTTTCTTTCCCTATGCTTTAGGTCATTCTTTTAACTAGCTCATGACTGACCATCTGCCAGTCAACAATTGTTGGAGATCTCAGGACTCAGCCCCAGGCCCTTTCTTCTTCTTACTTGAGTCTCTCTCTAGGTTACTGGTTCTACATACATAGCTGTAAAATCCCCCCACTTTCAGATGAAACCCACCTTTCTATCACTATCCAGGCTGCATCTCTAAGCTCCAGAGCCCTTTTCTCATTTTTCCCTTTGAATCATATCTGCAATATTCTAAAGTCCTCTCAAGTGCAATATGTCCAAAAGCCTCGTTATTTTCCTCTGATTTTTTTGTCCTTGTCCTGCAGTGTGCTCTCAGAACGTGACGGAGGTAACCATCAGCTTGCTTATCATTAACTGGTCATCATCTTGTGACGGCCTGTTTCTTACCACCCATATATAGTTGTCATCAAAACCTATTGACTCTATAGTTAAATGTCTCTCAGATCTGTTTTCTTTACCATTTTGACAGCTACAAGCACAGTTCATATTGCCATGGGTTTTTTCTCAGACTTTTTTGTAACCTATAAAAACTCAGACTTTTTTGTAACATATAAACTACTGTATATAGTAGTCCCTTAGTATCCATGGGGGATAGTTCCCAGGACCACCACAGATACGGAACCAAAACCCAAGGATGCCCAAATTCCATATGTAAAATGGCATAGTATTTACATAAAACTACATAGATGGTCCCGTATATTTTCTGTCATCTCTGGGTTATTTACAATACCTAACACACACATGTCCTATGAATAGTTGTTATGTTGAATTTCTTAGGGATCATGACAAGAAAAAAGTTTGTACACGTTCATTACAGATGCAACCTCCCTTTCTTATTTTTCTTCATATTTTCAATCTTTGATTGGTTGAATCCATGCATGTGGAGTCTGCAGATAGGAAGGGCCAGTGTATAGGTCTACTTTCATCAGCCTCCCTTATCCAATCTATTTGCTGTCTTACTGACATATCCAATATGTCCACAATGAGAGATACTTTTTTAAATGCCAAATTTAATCATGTCCTTTTTCTACTTAAATATATCAATTATTTTGCACTTACTTTGTGATAGATAAAACACTCTTAGGAAGGCCATACATATATTCCATGCATGGCCTCTGTCTCTGTCTCCAGCTTTAACTAGCATTTCTATTTCTATTTTGCTCAAAGATTCCACTTGAAAGACCTGGACCTTATATAATTCATCACACTTGCTGGGCCCTGGAATGAATTTCTCTCCCTTTTTCTACTATTCAGTAACCACTCATTTTTAAGACTTCAGCCAAGCATCACCTCTTCAGAGATGTCTACTGTATGTAACTCTCTGATGAAACCAAGTGCTTCTGTTTTAAACTTTTTAAAAACTACATGCCTATCCTTCATAGCATTTATCTTATTTGCAATTTTACATTTTCTGGATAGTTATTGGATCAATATCTATCCTCTCTACTTGACTTCAGTTACACAAGGCCACGTGGTGTGCATTTTGCTCACTAGCATGAACCACCTTGGTGCCTTGAACAATGCAGGTGTTCCTATCCTGTGCGAGGTGCTGTGACAGAAAATTAAAGGAGACAGACCGCATGTCATTGCTCATGAAATTTTTAGGGACTCAATAAGCAAATGCAACACAATGTGTGGTAGGGTTTAAAACAGAAAAGGTTCCAAAGAAAACCCAGATAGGGAGACTTAAAACTTCTAAAAAACAAAAGACCCAAATAAAAATGTCACTATATAAGTACTTACTACACAGTATATTACACTGATCTTTGTCCATGAGGGAGGTAAATTAGCTGAGGAGCAAGAAGGGCATGTGACTTACCAAGTTCACTCAGTTAATCAGAAGGGCAGTTCAATTTGAATCCAGTCTGGCTCCTTCTGTGTGTTCTTAATTCCGATTCACTGCATTGAATCGTTTTGAGTTGCCTAAACAAAGGCAGAGTCAAGAGATAGGGAAGGTTCCAAAGAAAGTGTGGAGGAAAGGCAAAGACCTTGAGGCAAAAAATGACTCTAAGATTTTTAGAAACAAACTGATTACCTTTTTTTTTTTTTAATACACCATTAACTATACTGAGGAGGTTGGATTGGAGCAAGGCAAAACAAAAACAGGTGACCTTTTTCACATGCCAACTATTAAAATCCTCTGGGACATGTATATCTCAGAAGACTGCAAGTGAATAAACCAAAGACTGTTATTACAGTTAAATTCCTAATATGGGTCATCATTCCTTTTCATCAAATTACATTATATTACAAGTACATGTAAGTACATGTTCTCTAGCCACCAAACCAAAAAAAAAAAAAAAAAAAAAATGCCTCAAAGAGGGAATTAGGAATCCAGCTTCATTCAAAACAAATCTGTTTCCAGAAGGTTCACATAACCTCAGAGTTTTAGAACTTGGAAGAATTTTTATCTTATTAAGTCCATGTATAATAATGAGAGAAAAATACAAGGATAATTCTAAAAATTACTCCCCCTAAAAAAAATATTCAAAGAGTATATAGTTAAAAAATAGTGAGCTGTTCCTTTCATCTTCACATCTTTAAAGGACTGTTCAGAAAAAGAGGGTGGCAATGGTAGATGAGGCATTTTTGCGCATATTATCTACAGGGAAATCTAAATCTATAACCATCATCATAAAATGGAACAAGAAGAAAATCAGAAAGGAATGAATGAAGGGCGAGTGATAGCCAAGGGGCTCACAATAATCAATTATTAAAATGCCTTAAAAGAGCAAAGAAAATGCTTATCAGATCAGCAAAGCACCTTTTAATAAATAATATGATTTGGGTTTAATTAATGGCCTAATTACAGTTTTACCCAATAGGCTTAAATGCTCCAAAGGAACAGTTTGAGTCTCTTTGGTAGATAATCTGTGTTTTAAAAAATGTTCTAATTATATATTTGCTTGAGTAAATAATGTGCATTTTACAAAACTGCCTAATGATATATTTATATGACTATATTTACCCAAATGGCCTCTCATTCTGCACTAATGGAGTTGAGATTACTGTTCCTGGGAGACACAGGAAAATGAGATGGCTTCTACTTTCACCCTAATACCCCTTCCATTCTCATACCTTTGTTGTTGTTGCTCTTTCTCACCCCCAAACTTATCACTGAAAACATGTGGCACACTTATTCATCATCAATTTAAAGGAAAAAAAAATCTTCCTCAGCCTTTTGTGTAAAGGGTATACAATTTTGCAGAAAGGGTATAAATTTGAAAAATGCAGATTAATACTCCATCAAAAGCAGATGAGAGACTGTAAACAAGACAGGACATTCAAGGTTTACGTAGCTACATAATTTATTCTGTTCTTCATATAGTATCTTATAATGCTTTGTGAAGACCTAGACTCTATTTATTAGAATAAAATTGGTATGACTTAAAGCCATCTAACTAATTTAATCCATCTGTATTAATAAATAGACAAGTCATAGAAAAAATTGAGCTATTTGCATGAAAAATCTCATAGTTGCATGAAAGAAAGTACCCATTCACGACTTTTAGGTAATTTTCTTGTGTTTTTAGAGACATAAATATGGAAAAATTGAATACATGTCTATTCATAAAGTTGCATGAAGGCACCAAAAGTTCCATTTTACAGTTTTCCCATAAAGTCTAACTCAGCAGATGTTTACTCTTTAAAATTAGGCGATGCTTCATTCACAAAAAATATCTAGAAGATTTCTTATAAAATGCTTTGAGATATGGTGGTTCCTCAAAAAATTAAAAATAGAATTACCATATGATCTAGCAATTCTACTTCTGGGTATCTATCCAAAAGAATTCAAAGCAAGATCTTAAAAAGATAACTGCACAACTCTGTTCATAGAAGAATTATTCACAATAGCCAAGAGGTGGAAGCTACCCAAGTGTCCATTGACAGAGGAATGGGTAAACAAAATATGGTATATACATGCAATGTGGTATCATTCAGCCTTAGAAAGGAAGGAAATCCTGACACACGCTACCACAAGAATGATGCTAGAGAACATCTCACTCCATGAAATAAGACAGTCACACACAAAAAAAGGAAATGCTGGCCAGGTGCACTGGCTCACACCTGTAATTCCAGCACCTGGGAGGCCGAGTCGGGCAGATTGCCTGAGCTCACAGATTCGGGACCAGCCTGAGCCAGAGTGAGACCCTCGTCTCTAAAAATATCTAGGCATTGTCGTGGGTGCCTACCATCCCAGCTACTCTGGAAGGTGAGGCAAGAGAATCGCTTAAGCCCAGTAGTTTGAGGTTGCTGTGAGCTATGACACCACAGCACTCTACCAAGGGTGACAGAGTGAGACTCTGCCTTCAGAAAAAAAAAAGGAAATGCTGTTTCTAAACTAATAGGACTCAAAACAGAAAGCAGAGTAGAGGGTTGTCAGGGGCTGGGGTCGGGGGACAGGGAAACAGAGGAATTGTGTTATATAGAGTTTCAGTTCTACAAGATGAAAAGGTTCTGGAGTTTGGTTGCACAACTATGTGAATATAATTAATACTACTAAGGGGTATACTTAGAAATGGTTAAGATGGTACGTTTTATGTTATGCAGTTTTTACAATAAGTCCTTTTTTTAAAAAAATACACAAAATCCTTTAAGACACACTATGTATTTGGAAAGTTATTTTATTTCCTTCACGTTTGTTAAGTAATGACTAATAGCAGCTCTACAAGTAACTTAGCAGTGGTTTTCTTTCAACACTTGCAGCTACATCAGTCATACCTATGTCTGTGTAGGTTATACATCATTCAATTTCCATAATCTCTCCCTTAGATAGGCATGTCCGCCCTCATTTTAAAGAACAAGAAACTAAGGCACAGTGGTGTTAAGAGCCAGAGCAAGAACTTCAACTGAGATCCACTGGTCACAAACTCAACTAGAATATTTACTCATTCCGTAGTAATCCACTAATAAAGACTGGAAATAAAAGGACTAATCACTAAAATGGCCCTGAATCATTTTTTAGGCACTTTTTTTTTTCTGGTGTCCATATTCAAAAGGAAAAAAAGCAAGCCTGACTAGAATTCACTCTCACACTCTCATTCTTCCTTGTTAATAAAGCAATTTATCATCATGGCAACAAACATTTACTTAGAACTTATTCTGTGGCAAATACTCCTATCCCCTCTGGGATAATGTTATTATCTCCATTTTTACTGATGGAGAAACTGAAGCATAGAGAATCCAAGTAATGGGCTTACGCTCACACATTTTATATCTAGCTAGAATCAGGATGCAATCCAGGCCATGTAGCACTTGGGCCACACTCACATTGTTCAATATGTCTTTCTCCTTGGCAGAGGCATGACAGCTAACTGGTTGGAAAGGCCTATAGCCTACAGCGGAAAAGGGGAAAGAAAAATGCCTGCTCTGTAACTCCAATGCAATGGACAGAGAATACCAAGATCCTGCAAGGGTATCAAGCCCTCGGTAGGTAAGATTTGTTTTGATTTTGTAGCTTTCTTGTTCACACTGCCCTTTTCTCTGGAATATGGTAAGAGCCACATTCCAGACATACATGGCACTATGGTCAAGGTAACAACAAAGAAATATAGATTACAATTACTAGTAACTAATAATAGTAGATGCTAATACCTCCATAAAATGGTTTTGTGAACAAAACTAGTGGGAACCCTACAAAATATGTGGCAAACACCAAGCATGAACTATCAGTTAAATTATAGATATTCATGTAAAGCAAGATTCCCGCTATCTGGCATGGCCCAGGAAGGAACGCAGAATTTATATTTTTAGGCATTTCATGCCCAACATAAGAAAATTTGCCAAAACACGTTTTAAAAAGGGATAAATCACTAAGAAAACAAAAAATTAGAAAAAATACAGGGAAAAGAATAAAATTGAGGAATAAGCTTAGCATCTCATCCCATGCATTCAATAACAGTCTCCTGACACTAAGTTTCCCAAAGGCTGAAAGCAAAGCAGGAAAATAAATTTGCTGATTTTTATATTGCAAATAATTTCTCCATTGATCTTCATAAACAGATTGCTCTATGCACACAACATTTTCAACATCCCAACAGAGAGTACAACAGTGGGTTTCGTGAGTGTGAGTTACCATTTAAGTCCAGGACAGAACCCCATACTTTAAGAAATGGAATACAGAACAAACATCATATTAGCTGTGCTGAGAACAGCGACATCACTCTTGGATGTTTCAGAAGGATGTTTCCAATAATTGCAGGGAATCAGAGCCCTCATTATGGGCACTAATTGTATTTTACTGTAATTGGGCAAAATTGCTACTCAGAGTTCAAGCTGATAGAATGCCAGATTAACTAATTTTCACCTTAATAAAGGTGTAATTGTTTATTAAAATTTTGAATCCCACCACTGACCCCCCTCATGAATTATTTCTTACTCTAGGCACAGCCTCACAGTGCTCAGATGTTCCCATTGTGCAGACGGAAAGATTTGTGATTCTAAATTATGAAGCAAAGATACTTACAGCAGAGCCCCCAAAGCACTAAAATCCATTCATTTCTTTCTTCGAATCCAACAGCATCTGAGGCAGCTTGCCTGCAGGAGTGCAGCCGCAGCAGTGCCATCTGCTTACTCTGGCCTCATTTGCCTGGATCAAGCACAAAATGAGGGGTACTAAGCGGACTTTTTCAGAAACTTCGCAGTAATTGAAAAAAAAAGACAGTGATAAAGAAAGGGAGAGAAAGCTGTTTGGCAACGTAATTATACTGGTCACTCCCTGGGCCGCATAATAAAGCTAACACGTATTTTTGAAACAGCACCAAGCTAAGAACATCCCATAACGTCCAGCACTTTGTAGAGGAGCCCATCTCCTCAAGTAGTCGTTTATAATTAGTATGTGAAACTCAGCCCCGTGGCCATTTATTATTGAAATTGCCTTCAGGTGATTTACTTCCCTCTCCCCCCCTAACCCCCACTTTCTAAAAGTAGCAAATGAAATTCATGAGATTAGCCTCTTAGGAGCAAATCAGCAGAGGTGAAATGCAGCCGTAAGCTAATGCCTGGCAGGGCCCAGAAGGGAAATGCCAAGAGGACATGGGTGGAACACGGGAGAAGTGATCGGAAAGACTCTCTGTTCCCAGACGAGAGCAGGCTTCGATGGTTGCTCTCAAGTTTTATTGCACATTAGCAGAACTATATGCTCTGCTCATGTGGGCAGCACCTGAGAGGACTACAGCAGCCTTAGACTCAAACGGAGACTTGGGAAGTTTCTGTTTAGAAAATGAAACCTAGTATTACTGCAAAAGGTGCCTCTGTCCTCAGCTTCCGCACGATAGATTTCTTCACACAGTCTATTCGAGTTGGGTTTTTTCCCATTTCATGTCTACCCTGAGAAAGGAAAAAAAAAAAAAAAAAACTTTCTATTCCTCTGAAATACACATGGGGAAACAGTTTATCTTTTGTGTATGAGGATGGTGAGTGGTTGGAGACAGAGGAAGAAAGGATAAAATAGAATGTCCTTTTCCAGACTCGAAATCAATATGCCTTATCAAACCCAAATCAAACTACATACGACAAAGCCATTAGACCCAGAGACTACCAGTTAGGAATAAATATTTTGCCCTAGGATTAAATCCCATTATGTTGCAGAAGCTGAGTTTCTTTCAGCCAGCCAGAAAAAACATGACGATCAAAACTTGATATAGCATCAATATAGTGAAAGACACAGGAGGCACAGATTCTGTAGGTTTAAATAGGAAATCCCGCAGTTTGCTGCTTCCCAGCTCAGAGCTGCAATAGGCCAAATTTGCCTGATTCCTGCCCTTTGCTCAGAATCTCTCCACAGTGCCACTGTATTGTCGGAAAGCTACTCACAGCTCACCCATTTTGAAGCCCATCCTCTCAAACTGCTCTGCCTGGCATTACCCCATACTCCAGTCTTTTCTGGCTCCTTTCTCATCATCGAACCTTGCTGTTTGGTTTGCTACTTTCTCGGGAACTCAGTGACAAATGAGAGAATTTGATTAAATATTGAGATAAAATGCAAATGTGTTACACCCTCTACCGAGCAGATTTTATAGTTAACAGAGGCCTCAGTGCCTTAGCTCATGGAAGGGCCTACTGGTAGAATTTCAGCAAACGTGGCAGTAAGCAAGGAAAACTATCTGTAAAGCAGTGTCTCTCAGTCTATTCCAGCAAATTACACTTTATCAGCTATGATTGTTTTGGCTGCAAGTAATGAAATCTCTAACTCAAATGGCCAAAGTGATAAGAATATTTATTATCTCCCATGAGAAGGCCCAAACACTAAATAGTGCCCCACTGCTCTGCTCTGCCCACTTCAGCCCATCCCCCAGCTTGTCCCCAGGGAACCCCATCAGGTTGGCAGGATGCCCACCAAAGTTCTAAGCATCCTACATAAACACACATCAAGAACCAGATAGCTGGTCTTGTAGATCATATTCATCAGAGAAACACAGCATTTTTACACTGTCCGCTAGCAATTTTCTCATATCACTGCCGGGATAACTTCATCTACTTCTTCCTGACTCAGTCATTGCCAGGGGGTGATATGTTAATGATGCCTAGGTTAGACTACTCAGAATTTATCTTATAGTCACTTAAGAGAGAGCAGAACTCCAAAACAAAACTGAGGTTTCTTCACATAGCCCAGTAAAATTGTTAAAAAAAAAAAATGCTAATCTGCTCTTGTATTCTTAGCATACTTTGATTTAAATTCAGTTATCATACCCTTCCGGCTGCCAAAGGCCTTGCCATTTTAAGCTTTATGAATTGCGGTATAAGAAAAAGAAGCAAGAGAAAAGAGGAATCAGAAGTCAAGACAAAGAGTCAAATCTTCATTTTGTAGAGTCCAGAAGATTACACACTACATGACTGCCAGTTTCCCATAACCATGACCTTCCACCATAACTCAAAACCCAGAAGTAAATGGTTGTTGTCACGACAAAAATCAAATTAGAAGCAGGTGAATACAAAGTTAAGGTCCATTGTGTTGGTGATGGGGGAATTGGAAATGATATTTTAGATAGTGCTGACCAGTCAAAAGCCCCAATAATAAGCAATGAAGATGATATTTTTCTGAAGGTTGAGAAATTCAGAAAAAAAAAATACGTTAAGCCTTCATTTCATTGATCTACAGTGAAGAAAATCGCTGCTCTAAATATCAGCTCCACCTTTAAATGGACTCAAATTATTAAAAAGTACAGCAAAATCTGAAGCTTTTTCCTATAAGTTTCATGTACATGGCTGGAGTAGTTCAACGGGAAGCTCCTCAAGCTTCTAGAGGCATAATGGAATCCTGGGACAATGAGGTAGAGATGTCAAAATGACTTCCGCCTTCTATACCAAGAACGGCTTTGCACAGATTGGCTTATACTATGAAGAGTATCATGTCAACTTATTTTAAATAAGGGCAGGGTCTTCTTCATCTTTGTTGCACTTCCTACTGCTTGAAAATGTGCTAATTAATAGTTGTTAACATAAATGTATTGAAAAACAACTGTTCTGTTTGAAAAACTGTGGAAAATAACTGAATTATTTAGTGTACTCTGTTTAATAACAAAGAAGGGATGTGTCTAGAAAGTTTCTTTAAAATATGTTAAAACAGAAAGTTTAAGTCATTTAAGTTTAAGGATTAAACATTAAGCCTAGACTGATTAAAAAAAAACTACCGTTGCCAGCAGGAAAGCTGTAAAATAGTTATATTTACTACAGTGAAAAATTAAGACACATGAACATATCGGCAATTTTGGATGAAAAGTTCACTTGCTTCCTTAAAGCAAGTTTTTTGCACTAATCTATCTCAATACATTAGTATGAAACAAGTGAGAGCTTCCCCAGGAGCCCAGGTTTGACAACCCTTCACAACAGCCAGGAGCGAAAGGACAAAACCCAGACCCCTGCACTGTTCTCACCGCATCTCACTGCTTGTCCAGGTAACGAGGTGATACAAAGCAAAACCTGTGGCCAGTAGAACACAGCGTTTTACTCAGTGGTTTTCAAAACAATCACATCCTACTTGTTGTACAAACAATCATTTTTTTTACTCATTCTGACAAGCTATTTTTTCTCTTACAAAATCCAAGTATAATATTGACTTTTACTGATATTACTACAAGTGAACATCACCAACTAGGTAATACTTGACTTTAGCTTTCCCTAAAGAACACCCGTAACTGATGTTCACCCTTCCTGTATGTACGCCATGTTTGATAGCCACCTGTACTGAACCATATGTAACACATGAAAATACCCCCCTTTGCATTAGCCTGTCATAGTGCGTGAAATTCTAACCATTAGTATCATTCAAATACTGCAGTTAAACAACTGCAGCACTCACTAGATGAGGAAAGAATTTTGATTAATTTTGGGAAAATCAAAAAAATCTTTAGATGCAATCTCTCTTTTATAAAATGTGTAACCCCTGGAGGAAAGGATGAACTTGCAAATAACCATACTATAATTCAGCGTATGACGAAAGAGGAGAAAAAACAGTATCTAATAGAGAATCAAACTAAGCAAGATATAATCTAATCAAGCCAATTGGGAAAATCTTTGTAGGCATGAAAACATGTGCAAAGCACCTTCAAATACTGAAAGTATTTGAATAATATCTTTATAACCCAAGAGACAGTGATGGCATACAAGCAGAAAAGACACCTGAGAAAAGGCATAGGGACCTCTTTGTTTATATATTCATTTCAAAACAAGTAATCCAAAATAGGTAAAACATAACAGAAAGACACAGCTGTGAACAACTAGCAGATAACAAGATTCAGAGAAAGTAAGAAAATTGACAGGGAGATTTTGATGGTCAAGAGAAGTTTTGAAAGGTCCAGAATGAGTAGTTCAACAGGAAGCTCCTCAAGTTTCTAGAGGCATAATGGGATCCTGGGACAATGAGGTGGAGATGTCAAAATGAGTTCTGTATTCTTGGGCAGCTTCTAACCTCAAGGTGCATTAATCAGCTTTGACAAAGCAAAAAGAAAATAAATTCAATGATGCATTTTGCTCAAGAACGTGGAAGCTATATTGAGGCCGACCTTAGGGAAAAGAGGGGATCAGAGTGAAGGTTCCGGCTCTGACAGGGACCTACGCTGACTGTGCTCTCGTTCCTTTTTAGGTCACACTGACATGAAGCCCAGAGACAGCTTTGAAATCTGCTGAGGAGTCAGCACGTGCCAGGGCAGACTGGAATACACACCCTTTGCTTTGAGCAGCAAAGAGCTCTCACCAGAAAAGTGCTTTAAACAAAACACTACTTAGCTTAAAAATTCTTAAAATTCTCTAAAAGCCTTTTGTTTGCCACAAAGGGAGAAAAGAACAATGAAATGACAACAGATAAATATGCTATGGACATAAATACTAAAGTTATATAAAAAAAATACAAATAAACAAGAAATTCTACTAACTAATAATAAAAAACAGAGCAAACTAGAAAAAGCAGGTATCATTTTTTACTTCCTAAATTAGCAGTTTAAAAATTATAACATTCAATTTGATAAAAGTATACTAATGCTCTTCCTTATAGTTTGGGGGCATCAGATAGCACTATGAAGTTTTGACCCAGAAATTCTATCTCTAGGAATTTATTTTAAGAAAATATATTTTATATGACAGATCATGTTTATATTATATTGATTTCTAACTAAGAAAAATTATTAACATTTATATAAACAAAGGAGGATAATCAAATACTGTTTTATAACCAAACAGGTAAGTTCAAAACTCTCTGAAGCAGAGAAAATATTTATGTAATAAATCAGGATACAGAATTAGATTCACAGTATATTATAATTACAAAATGCATACTGATGGTGTCTAAAAGAAAATATAAAGTCACAAGTCTTGTTTTATTTGGATATTGGAATTACAAATTAACTTTCTCTTCTCTTTTACCTACATTTTCTCTAGGATTGATATGTGGCTCTAATAATTTAGAAAAGTATTTTTAGAATTTCTCCTCATTCTTACACTTACTTGCATGTATTTGGAGAATATTCTCCTAAGTTAAGTATCTCAAGAATGGAAAAGCAAGCATCCCACGTACTTGGTATTAATCTGAAAATGGAAGACCAACAACTACAGGCCCACAAGAGAAAAAACACAATTGAATTTCAGGAGGGGGGGGGTTGAGGGAAAAGGGGGGGGCCCAAATAGTTCCCACCTATTGGGTACAGTGCAGGGAGGCAGATGGCACACTTTCTGCATGAAGGACTCAACCACAACTCAGACTTTGGACTTTAGTTTACAAACACAAATAATGTAACCTAATCATAAGTACCCTCATATTAACACATAATAAAAAAAATCTACTCATTCATGAGTTTCTAAACATCATATGATTTCAGCAAAAATTACCACAGTTTTTATCTCAAGTACTAGGACATTTTTAGTTGGTCACATTCAGTTTTGCCAACAAGGAAGAAATGATTATAAAAGAAATAGCATTTAGGAATGAGTCCTGATTCTCATGCTAGTGGGGAAGGATTCAGTAGTTCCTCACCATGCCAATTCCACTCTCTTCAAACACCAGGCACCTCTCTACAGTCACGTGCCACATAAAGACATTTTAATCAACAAGAGACCACATGTAGTAGTTGTTGTGGTTACAAAAGATTATGATAGATCTGAAAAATTCCTATCACCTAGTGATGTCTTGGTGATTCTGATAGTGTTTAGGCCTAGGCTAATGTGTGTGCTGATGACTTAGTTTAAAAAAAAAAAGTTCAAAAACTAACACATTTTTAAATTGAAAAATAGAAAAAACTGTGCAATTTGATAAACTTAATTAAGTGCCCAATTTCTGGTCCATCACTCACAAACTATACAAAAGATTGCCTCATGTTAAATAAAATATGTAATCAATTTTTTTCAAAAAACTTTAATATAAGAATGCCTGGCATTAGAAACCTTCTTTGCTTTGAAAAAATACCTTATTGTGAATGGAAAATAAGACCTTGAAGATATTAGAGATAGTTAAAGAAATCTCCAAAAGGGGTGGCACTTGTGGCTCAAAGGAGTAGGGTACTGGCCCCATATGCCAGAGGTGGCAGGTTCAAACTCAGCCCTGGCCAAAATCTGAAAAAAAAAAAAAAAAAGAAAGAAAGAAAGAAAGAAATCTCCATAAGAAAAGTAGAGGCATTTTCATTTTTGTTTTGATATTGTGAGTTATAAGGAAAGATCAGAAGAGTGATAGACAAGAGTAAGGGCAATTGGAAAGGAGTGATTGTGCCCAGGGAGAAATCCTTGGTGATGATGTGGCAACAAGATGGTACAAACCTGTACTGCGTCTGTGGTTAGAGGTGTGCTAGGAGACCACTCCCTGCTACAGACAAACATTCAGGAAAAGTTCTGCTATCTGCCCCAGCCTTGATTTGTGACTGCCGTGAGTGGTCCTCATTGAATCGGACATACAGGATTAGCAAGGAGAACACCCACCCAGCAGTGAAATTAAAGGGAGGCTAACATAAGCCACAACGCTTAAGCTCCCAGGGAATCTGGACACATCGTAGGAAGAGTTTCAGATTTCCAAATTCTCGAGACAAGGTTCCATTAATCATAAAAGACCATAGACTCCCGGCTGATTTCTGTGGTAGACAAGATAATGGCAGAGCAAATTTAATCCTAGTCCAGATCTTGTACCACAATTATCATGCTGCCTTTCAATTCCAGTTCCTATCTGTATCCATTCTAAGAAATTATGTAAAACATAACAGTGATAGAACAAAAGAAATAGATAATATGGAGATACTAGAGAAATGCTCGTTACATATTTAGGGTCTAAAGGAACCCTTCCAACATCTACCAAAGAATAAACTAGAAATTAATAGAAATTAAAATGACAATGATAAATTAGATACTAGCCTTTCTATTGCATCTGCTTTTCCTTCCTCCTTCTGTTTCTTTTTACTAATCATTTGCTGTTACGTGGGAGATGCCATGTTTCCCAAGCCCAAATCCAGTATCATTGAGAGGAATATGGGAGTCTTAGCAATCCCACTATTTCTTGATCCATAAGCAAAGAACCAGAATAACAAGAAAGCATATGGGACACTGAGAAGCTCTTGCAGCTTTCGGTGCCATTTCCACATACATCTTCACAGGAATACCACTGTCAGAGTCCCCGGGCTCTGCAACATTCATAACTGGGGGTAGGAGGAAACGGCTGGGAGAAGAGACGCCATCATCTTTCTCCAACTCATCAATCTTGTGTTGAGGACAAGCTGTGACAAAATACTAGATCTTGGGGAACAACCAAAAGGAAAAGAGATTTTATTTTTTTATTTATTGTTTTAACCCAACTTTATTACTAAAATACAAAAAGAAAAAGCAGAAAGGAGATTTTATATGAGATCCCTCTTCTAAAGTAACAATCAGTGAAATCGGTGATTTGCATTGAGACATGAACAGCATGCCAAAGGCAGTTACTGCCCATGGGAAAAATGGCAGACAAAGCTGCACCTTATTTCTACCCTGTTCTTTTTCAACAGTTCCTCAGTCTCACCTTTGCCTATGAGGCAGCAATTGTCTCTAGAGCAACCCCAAGCATGACAGGTGTCTGAGATCCACTCTCGTGGCTACTTTTTCTCTACCTACGATTTGGCATGGGTTGCTGTTTGAGAACAGTTTGGACTTTATTTCACCTCTCACAGTGGAGAACTTTAACTTAGTGCAGCGGTTCTCAAGCTGTGTGTCATGATCTATAGGAACTGTATTAAAGGGCTGTGGCATTGGGAAGGTTGAGAACTACAGTGGTTTCTTATGTCTGAGTAAAGTGTGGTCCATGGAGCAGCAGCACTGGGTTCACTTGGGAACTTGTTAGCAAGGAATATGCAGTCCTCATGCTGAACCAGAATCTGCATTTTAAAAAGATCCCAGGGTGACTGTTATTTGAGAAGGACTTTAAGAAAACTTAGAGGGTGGCACCCCTTATCAGCCTACCTGTTGCTGAGTGTGCCACCACTTTCTATGGTTTTCTGAAAAAAGCAGGGGCTTTGCAGGAGTTGTTCCTAGGAGTGACATCTCTGCTCATCACTCAGCAGCTGTGTGTCATTGTGCAAATTATCTAGTATTTCTGGTTTTCAGTTTGCTTGTATGTTAAAACTTATATCTACAAAGTTGTAAGAATTAAATGAAGCAATGCATCTAAAATGCATAATCTAATGACTGGGCCGTACTAGATGGATATTTGAAATCCTCAACTTAAAGTATGAGAAGAGACTTTGGAAGTTTATTGTCTGTCAAGTACTTACTTTGCCTCAATGAGCTCAGCTTCAGCTAATTCCTGAAGTTGATAAATGCAACCTTTTCACATTTGTATTCCTTTATTAAAGAACTCACCTTCCTTGTGTGAGGGATCAACTACCAAAAACACTTCTCCTAGCTCACTTCTATTGAACTTAAGATTAATTACTATGGGTTTTGCTGTTTTATAGTGTCTTGTTTTGCTCAGCTCTCTTTGCTTTCCTTTTAGTCAAGAATCTTTAAGAATAAAATTATGGTAGAGCTAGACCATGAACGATACACACTAGGACACCATGTTGTACACTAGGACATCAAACACTGTGTTGTTCACTGTATTGTTTCATGGCAACACAGCATGTTCTTAAGACTCTATAAGCAAGGTAAACTGGGTATCAGTGTTGTTACCTTTCAGCAGAAGAGATTAATTCTAATTTAGCACTGATTGTGCTCAGAATTATCATAGGAATTAGAGATAATACAAAAAAGAAACTTACAGTCTATTAAAAGGTAATACACTAAATGCTGTGAAAAATAAAATGTGACATTTGGGGAAGCATAGGAGAGGCACCTAAATTATACTTTTACAGGATGAAGAGTGTTCTGGGAAGACTTCCTAGTGAAGGGTCATTTAATATGAGAGAGTATAAGCAAACTGTTCAGAAGCTGATTGGCACAACTCAGGAAAAGCTGTCTGGATTCAGACCCTAGCTCAGAGATTGAGCAAATGGAATAATCTTACTATGTTTCCCTTTACACATATGCATCATAGAAGTAACACTAGTACTAACTTGATGCATTAGCTGTAATAGTGAAATTTTAATTATATATCTCAAGCTGATGCTCAGTACATGTTTGCCGGTTTGGTTCTTTCTTTTTCCATAAACCTGTGTAAGAATAGTTTTTGTATATCTTTCCAGAATTTCTACAAGAAACAAAGCTTTGCGGATTGTAATAGATTCCTGCTATAGTCGTTGAAGAGGTAACTCAATGGGTGTATATGTGTCTGAAATGTTATATATATGTATATATACACACACACATATACATACACATATATGTATATACTATATATACATACATATACACACATACATAAATTATATACACACATACATACACCTCAAATTATATATGTATATGTATGTATATGTGTGTGTATACTTACACACACTTATGGAAAACCCCTAAGGTAAAATAAGAGAGGAAAAAAATGCTGACATGGGTGAGTAAGCAAAAGCTTCTGAGAAAAGCTGTCTCAAAGATGTCTAAAAATGAACCTGATAGCAAACTATAAGCACCACCAAACCTCACACCAGCATTCTTCATGTAAAGATGAAGATATTCCAGCCATGGCCAAGTCAGAAACACAGCAGCCATCCTTGAGCTCGTCTCCCGCCTTGGGTCCTCATCACACTCACCGCTAGAGGACTCTGTGTCAGAAATAACCATCTCCATCTAAACGTTTCTTCACAATGTACATCTGGTCACCTGGACCTCAGGTCCGGACACGATGTTTGGTACCTAGTACAATTACAATAAAAACTTGTTCAATTAATGAATTCATAATTAAATGGAGATCAAGAAAGTATAGCCATGAGAAAAGAAAAAAATAGCTTTTGAATTTGGGGGGTTAGGAAGCACCAAACTTCAATCCATTGGTTTTTTCTGTGTAAATTTTTTGGTTTGATAATAGAAAAAAAATTACAAATAAATAGATAGTGGTATCTCTAATAGCAAAGAAGACTAACTGATTCAACACAACATCAAAACCTCATATTCAGGGTAGGAAAAGTAAATAAGACAAAAGGATATCTTTAGAACAAGGGTCAGCAAACTAAGGCCAGCATGCCAAGTCTCGTTTTGATTCATTGGAATGCAGTTATGCCCATTCTTTTACTATAAGTAAAAGCTGTTTTCACACTACAAAAGTAGAACAGAACAACAAAAACTACAGGCACATAAGCCTAAAATGGAGGGTCTCCCCAAAGTTGCTCCTAAAGTTACCATAAAGAAGGAAAATGGAAAATTAGAGCTAAATGTACCTTTATTTACAAAATATTCATTATAAAATATTTATAAAATTTTATACATTTGGGGACACCCTATATTTATTGTCTAGCCCTTTGCAGAAAAAGCTCAGCAACCTCTGCTTTAGTACATCAGAGACAAACATCTGTGATTTTATTAAAATATATACATTTTTGTAAATAGCACTAATTGTGACATGAAATAATGTACTGTGGATTTTAGAAGTTTATGAAAGAGATTAGAAACACAGGAAGACTGAAGGTAGTATTTGAGTTAAATCCTTCTAGTGGGCTAAATGATGGCCCCAAAAATAACCAGGTCCTAATTCCTAAGCCTGTAATGTTACAGGTAAAATGAGTCTTTGAAGATAGATGTGATTACATCAATAATCCCGAGATAGGGAAATTACCCTAGATTACCTGGGAGAGCCATAAATGCCATCACAAGTGTCCAGATAAGAGAAGAGAGGCTTTGACACACATAGAGGGAGAAGATGGTGAAGACAGAAGCAAAGATTGGAGTGAGATCATCATAAGTCAAGGACACCACCAACTACCAACCAGAGGCTGGAAGATGAAAGTCAACGATTCCCCACTATAGACTTCAGCATGAGCTTGGCCCTGCTGATCATGAGTCAAGGACACCACCAACCACCAACCAGAGGCTGAAGGATGAAAGTCAAGGATTCTCTGCTACAGCCGACAGCGTGAGTTTGGCCCTGCTGATACCTAGACTTTGAAATTCTCACCTCCAGAATTTTTGCAGAACACTTTCTTTTGTTTGTTTTTACCACAAAATTTGCAGTGATAGGAAACTGATATAGCCCAGGAGACAAAGAACTGGGCCATCTTGTGCTCGAAGAAGTTAGAGAGTGAAATGTGATTTCAACACAGTATTTAAAGTACCTAAAAGTTTGTACTTGGTTCCATTAAGTTTTGCTAAAGAACCTGTTGTGTTAAAAAAGAATGAAGAATGAGTCCTATTTCCCAATTCTACGTGAGCAGAGTCCAGGAGCGATGAACCACGCCTGCGCCACCCTGAGCAACACACACCTTCAAATCTAAGGACTTTCCTTGTCTCATGTTAACCTGACTGTGCCTGATTTGCAAATCTCAAGCTTTGTAGAGTACCTATTATAAATTTTAAAATGCATGCAAACTTGAAAGGGGTTTTGGTGTGAACTCTAGCACTAAACAATTCTACGAACTTAGTTGAAACTCTTAATTTCTGGTTCATCCAAATGAGTAAGGGAGGGAGGGAGGAAAGTGGGAAGGAGGGGGGAGAGAAGACAGGGGGGAGAGAGAGAGGGAGGCACAATAGAGGAAAGAAGGAAGGAAGGGAGGGAAGGGAGAAGGAAGGAGAATGTGAGACATTATTTCATAGTATATGACATAAATAATGAGATTAGAAAAAAATTATAGTAATGCCTAGCATCAGAAGTCTTTGTAAGGAAAATACCTTTGACTGAGAAAAATACCTCATTGTGAAAGAGAGAGACTATGAAGGTATTAGAGAAAAAATGTTCTACCTAAAAAAATTTTTAAAGTTTTAAGTTTTATTTTTGCTCCGGTGAGTAAGAAGAACTGAAAAGAGAGGGGAGAGAAGATTGGTTCCATCTTCAGCAAGAGCAACAAACATCCATCCTCAAACCACCCTGGGTGAGGTCATCTGCCCACGATAACAGGCACCCTCAGGCTTATTATTCTGACCTTTCTCTCATCACACTAAAAAAGATGAAAATTAGTGTTTTTTCATATCCACCTATGGAGCAGCTAATTTGATTTGAAGATCCAAACTTAAAAGATAAGAAATATTCATTAATAAAACCAGAACAGTTGGGCTCTCAGGCCCCACCTTACATAAGAGTGATGGCTGAAATTTCTTGAAAAGAGCATACATTGTGTAATACATTAAACAATTCAAGTAGAAAAGATGAAAAATGCAAATGAATTTCAAACCATAATCCTTTGATAAGTCGTATTTTTCTATGTTTTAATTTTACTTCCAAGCAAGTTATGGAAGATGTGTCATGCAGCTCTCATGACCTGGAACTGTGTAAGCGACTGTGGACTGGCTTCATGTGCACCAGACTTGCTTCAAACCCATGGACAGTACCATCCTTCCTACAGCCAGATGGTACAAGATCACCAGACAGGTGTAGCTGGAAGGACCTCGTGCATTCGTTGGGTCCCACACTCTCTGGCAATCCTATGATGGCAGCAGACTGTGAGGGTCATGGCAGAGTGGTCCCACCACTTCAATTCTACCACTCCAGCTACTGCTGTGGCATTGGGGGCTCTTAGTGAGAAGCGAAACTCCCAATCACTTTACTCACATAAGAGCATCATTTAGTTACAGAATTCATGTCTGTTAATCTGTTTCCTTGGGCTCCTTTGAAAGAAATAATAAATATGTAAGCAAAAAGTTGGAACTCTGGGTTAATCATGTATACCTTTTTCCAACTTGCTTGCTAAGCCACCAACCCCTTCCATCCAGTATTCACCAAGATTCCGGGCCCTCCTCCTTTTGAAATTACATGCAGCCACATATGACTGCCTTTGGGTTAGCAAAGTGAACAGAGTGAACGAGTATCACTTCCTGATGGGAGTATTTAAGAGTTGTGTTCACCTGTTCCCTTCCATTACTGCAGAAAACCCTCAACATTATGCTGAGATGGAGACATCATGACACCCACGAAATAAATACAAGGCAATTATCTTTGGGCATATGCTATGAACAAGAGGTAAGCTTCCTCTGTTTTAACACATTAACTGCCACATGAGCTGTATTTAACTCACAATCATTTTGAGTCCATGGCCTCATGGAGCTGTGAACCTCTGCTCATTGTTTTTGTTGTCAATTGGCACATCCCCCCACCCCCTTCACTGTCGCTGGCCTGCCCAACTATAGTGACACTGTACATGTTGGACTATGTTCTCCAATTACCACAATTTCCAGTTGGGCATTTCAGCTTGAATGTTTGCCTGGTGGCTCTTTGAACAAAATCGCTACAATAATATGTGGTGATGTAACATTAGTGCACATGGGAGTAGGACGCACAGCTGCATATAAGTCACACACAGAAAACAAAACAAAACAAAACAAAACAGAAAAACTAATTTGTCATTAAATTAGAAAGAATCATTTCATTTCTGAAGTTTTTATTTTATTTTTATAATAAGACACAAGGAAAAAATCATGTTTTCTCTAATGTGGCAGTCAATGTGCTAAGTCACCCTAATGTTTTTGCATTTGGTTGTTTGTTACTATGACACAGCATAGTTTATCCCCACTGATGTCCCATGGAAAACCACAACAATCCTGTTTGTGAGCGCTCGGCTGTCTTTTCTCCTCCATTTAGGAAAAATAGTAATAAAGAATGCGGCCTGTCTGATGCTGAGAGAGCAAGTTGTTTTAAAAAGTTGTGGGAATTTGCACTCACCTATGAAAGAGCTGGAGTGCCTGGGACCCTGACTGATAGAGAGGATTACTTTGAGAAGCAATATACAACGCCTCTGAAATATCTTCTGATACATCCCTGGAGAATGTATTTCAAATTTCTCAGGAAAAGGGGAGCCTAACCTGAAAGTTTAATTAAAAAAAGAAAACTGTAACAATGGAAGCCCCCAAGTAATGAAGAACAAAATTAAACCAGAAAAATTTTATCAATGCACCATTTATTGCTTCAACAGCTCTTAAAGTGATCGCAAAGCAACAACAATTACAGGGAACACAAGGTCCATCACTCACAGCAGGAAGAAGAGCGGTGATGCTCAAATGCACAGCAGCGACAGCCTCAGGGGACCAGCAGGCCAGTGCGCCCACCATGAACACAGTTTATGGCCTCATAGAGACTAACACTGGAGCAGACAGTGAAATTTTATTTGTTCGAGGAAGGACTTACAAACTGCAGGATACTGCTGGGGGTGGGGCAGGGGAGGTACAGGGACACTTAGGTCCAGAATTTCCACCACGGAGGCTCTGATGCATTTTATGTTAACTGGGATCACTACCTTGACTCTTGACATTCCTTCCTTACACCAGACTGAGAAAACATAGACTCAGATATAAAAAGATCCTTCCACGTGGAAGGATCTAGAATCAGTTAAATAATCAAGCACAAACATTTAAATGAATCAATGCATTCCCTGGATCCTTAGATTAAAGCTTTTAATGACAACTACTTGGAAACTAAGCCCATAACTCCCCAATAGCAATACAATAGCATAAAAGTCGAAGTCATGGGATGCCACACCAAAAACACTTTATACTTTTAAGAATAACCTTCCTTACATTTTCACAGTATTTTCTTTGAAGTTTATCATCCACATGCTATGCATACGCTCTAGACTTTTCAACCCCCTCAATCTGTAGGGCACTTCAGGGCTAGAAATGGGTGTAACATCTAGAACAGTCATTCCAGGAATTATCTCTGAGCAATGGCTCCCACCATGGCTCGTAGGCAGCAGCCTGGATCTGCTTCACTTTAATCAGAAACGATAGATGGAATGGAGCCCACTTAGTCAGTGGCTGCCAACCCTCCTCGTCTCCCTCCCACAGACACGCAGACAGGAAACCTGGCAGCTCCCTTCTCTCTTCCTGTCATTTTCACTAGACTGAGGAGTAGGCAGATGCGGGAGGGAGGGGAAAGCAAAGCTGCCAGAGCACTTGCCACCTTCAGAGACGCCACTACAGGACTCCAGAGAGCCCGGGAGTTCTCAGGAGCATTGGCTGAGTTCAGGACAGAGAGAGAGTTCTAAGGAACTGAGCAAGGCATCCCACAGGAAAGGCAGACCCCCCCACTTCCAAGACTTTATTCGGAGCAACAAAAACTGGGGTGACTTCACCCTGATAAAATCCTCTTATATTTTTACACGAGAGGATTGAAAGTGACACAGCTTTATGTGCTAAACTCAGAAAATCTCCCTGAATGAGTTCAGAGATTAGTAAGGAAGAGTTAGACAAGAAGGACTAAAAAAAGAAAAAGAAAAAATTATTCTAACATTGATGGATTTTTCCAGTGTCCCCAGTAGGAAGAATCCTATTGTGGGGTAGTGACACACGCCCAGGCAGACAAATTGAATTGGAAAGACAACAGGCAAACTTGGGATTATGATCTACTTCCCTTACTAATAAACGTCCCAAGAGCTTCCAGCATATGCTGTCAAAACCAATCTAGCTTTCCTCTGACTTTTGTTGATAGGTGATAACACTCAACTCAACCAAACAAATTGTGGGGCTGCTGTATCAATGTAACCTCCACTTCTCTCAATAATCAAAAATGTCAGGAAAAATCCAGAGCAGAATCTTCACCCTCAAACACATACTGTTAACAGTGAGAGATACAGCCCTCAGTCAGGCAAACTAGATGAGCAGTTCAAAGTTCTCACCAGGAGCTATGGGACTGCCTCCTTTAATTTATTCATTCACACATCCCTCATATAGATAAACTGCACTTGATATAATGCTAACAAGGCAAATAAGCTTCTTGCACTAATAGAGTTTTCAAAGTGGGATATTCAGCCATAGAAAAAAGTGAAGTATGGTTATGTTCGTAATATGTATATGCTGAAACATGGATGAAACTTGAAAATATTATACTAAAGGAAGAAGTCGGACACAAAGGCCTCATATGATTCAATGTATTTGAAAGTCCCAGAACAGGCAAATCCATAGAGACAGAAAGCAAAGTAGTGGCTGCCAGGAGCTGGGGGATGAGAGGAATGAAGAATGACTGCCAGAAAGTATGGGGCTTCCTTAGAGGTGATAACAATGTCCTCACATCAGTGGTAATGGTTGTACAACCTTGTGAATATACTAACAAACTATTGAATTACACAATTCCAAAGGGTGAAAGTTAAAGTATGTGAATTATATCTAAAAAGATTTACTGGAAGGAGAACAATTCCCAAAGTCTTTAGCACGGGGAGGAAGGACCCACCTAACCTGTACAGAACAAGCGTTCCTTGTGAGAGTACACGTTATAGAGGAGGAGCAAGAGCTTCAAAGCAAGACAGGCTGTTACTTAGCTTCTCATGGCTGTGGTTTCTTAAGCTATAAATTAAGGTTTGTGCAATGTTTATGAAGCTTATAAATAATATGTATAAATCATCTGTTATAAAGTAGATCCTCAGTAAATAATCACCAACAATATTATAGAATGTCTTAGATTGGGAGGTTCACAACTAAGATGGGACTTTTTTGTTTGTTTGTTTTAGGCCGGGACTAGGTTTGAGCCCACCACCTCCGGCATATGGGGCCAGAGCCCTACTCCTCCACAGGCACCACCCCATAAGATGGGAGTTTCCTAACCCTCTAGGCTAATAAAAGATTCTTTAGCAGTACAGTATCCAGTGGCCCGAGTACTAGATTGTCCTGCCGCCAAAATCAAAACTAGAGCCATGACTGCATACAGACATGTAGTGGAACCCATCAAGCAAGGGAAAATATCTTTCACCACTAAGTCATCAGCAAAAGGTCATTTCTTCCTAATTTATGAGCAACTTAGTTTTAAATTTCCTGTCTATCTTCCTCTTCTTTGAAGATTCTATACTTTGACTAATTAACTGAAAAGCAGAACTATAAGAATGAAACACTTCACTGCTGCTTCATATAGGGAAGACAATGATTAATTTCAGTAAAGATCCTATATGTATTTTTTTAATTGAAGAATTTCAAATGACTTTATTTAAGGGAGTTACCCTGGCATAAATCTCTAGTGGCATATAGCTGTTGCAAGGCTTAATTTTATCCCCTATGTGACATAGGATATAAAACATGCTGAGTCTTCATGGGCAATATAGAGACACTCTGGGGACTGGCTTGAAGATTAATCATGATGGCTGCTGCTTGCTGCGCTGGAAGAAGTTTCAATAGGGTGTGAAACACAACAGCCTGTCATTTTCTTGTGGAGTTAAGAATGCTTTTGCTTTTTTAAAATTTATTTTTTTATTATTATTAAATCATAGCTGCATATATTAGTGCAATCAAGGGGTACAATGTGCTGATTTCATATACAATCTGAAATGTTTTCATCAAACTGTTTAACATAGCCTACAGGGCATTTTCTTAGTTATTGTTTGAAGACATTTGTATTCTGCATTGAGTAAATTTCACCTAAATTCTAAGATGCACCATAGGTGTGGCCCCACCAATTACCCTCCCTCCTCCCCAACCTCATCCCTCCCCTCCCCTCCCTTTCCTCTTTCCCCATATTCTTGTGCTATAGTTGGGTTATAGCCTTCATATGAAACCTATAAATTAGCTTAGTAGTAGGGCTGAGTACATTGGATACTTTTCTTCCATTTTTGAGATACTTTGCTAAGAAGAATATGTTCTAGCTCCATCCATGCAAACATGAAAGAGGTAAAGTCTCCATCTTTCTTTAAGGCTGCATAGTATATTCCATGGTATACATGTACCACAATTTATGAATCCATTCGTGGGTTGATGGGCACTTGGACTTCTTCCATGACTTAACAATTATGAATTGGGCAGCACTAAACATTCCTATATGTATTTTAATTGATTAATTGATAGATATTTCTTTAAAATATAGAACATGTAATAAGAGAAGGTATGTCTACACTTTAGTAGAGTTTGTTAAATTTTACATTATACATCAAAAAGCCAACTTTGGGTAATAAACTTGTTTGAGACCTTCTTATAGAAAATATATTTATTATGGGTCATAGCATGGTTGTAGTCACACAGAAAAGCTCAGTAAATACTTACTGCAATGAGAAAGCATTATGTAACAGGCTAGCAGCTGTTGGTCAAGAAACAGAAATGTCTGTTATATAGATTGCATTTTCCTTCTAAGGAGGACATATCTGAAGTCCTCTATGATTTGGCATCTGCCTATCCTTCCCACACCTTTTCCTCTCTCCCTACTCTGCACTTATCTGTTATTACACTAAATCTCATGCAGTTTGTAACAAAGCCATGTCCTTTCTTGTTCTATGTCCCTATCAATACTCTTCCCTTGCCTGGATCTCCCTTTCCCCACTTTTCCACCTGTTTGACTCTCATAAGTTACCTACCATCCAAAGGCAGTGTGATCTGCTTCAGGAAGCCTCCCTGATCTTGCCCAGTCCCAGAGTGGAGAAGGATTCTGTCACACATCCTCATCTAGCAGTGTGTCACACTGCTATAATAATTGTTGCTTATCTATTTATTTCACATCCTAGACTGTGAGTTTTTAGAAAGTTCATCCATGGATTTCACCTCTGCCTTGCTATCTCCTAATACAGTGTCAGTCATTAAGTTAATGTTATCTGAGTGAGTGAATGAATTTATCCATTCATTCAGTCATAATTGTATTCGACAATTCATTGCAAGAACTTTAACAATAGTTAAACCAACTTCTGAAATGTTTTCAACATTCAAAACCTAAAGTAAAATGATCATATTTGATGATAAACACCATTAACTTCATTTATATAAAGCTCAGCACTACTATCATATGTAATTTATAACAAAGTTAATCCAACTCAGAGTTAATGACATAGATAATTGCTACAGTGTCAGGAGTTCATTGGGCATAAAAGTCAGACAGTCAACATCAACAAATATAAATAGCATTTCTTTCATTTAAATCAAGCTTAATCATTCTTGGGATTCACTGAGGAAAGAGAGAAAAGGAAGTGAACAGAGAAGGAAGCTACCCTGCCATATTCCTTAATTAGACTCTGGAGTTGTGGCCAGCCATAGTGGCTCAATCTGGGAGGACTGCTTGAGCTCAGGAGCAAGAGACCATCCTGAGTGAAACCCAATCTCTACTAAAAAGGATAAAAACTATCCTGGTATTGTATCAGGTGCCTGTACTCTGAGCCACTTGGGAAGCTGGAGGGAGGATGAGTTTGGGGTTGCTGTGACCTATGACACCAGGGCACTCAACAGAGTGAGATTCTGTTTAAAAAAAAAAAAAAGTTTAAAAAAAGGGGTGTAGTGTTTTCTGAGGCAGGCATATCCAGTCTCCTACACTTTCAGGAGCTAAGGGCTATGAGATGTTCTTAGTCTTATTCCTTGGACAGTTCACTCAGTAACACTACCACTTTTCCCAAAAAAGTAGAAAGAAGTTGGTCATCACTTTAAATCTCTCTCCCCAATTTTTTCCCCACTCAATCTCTTCCATGGACTTTCCTTTTGAAGCCCAAATCCAGGGAATTCCCAGGTAGCATTCTATTGTTGGAGAAGAGATAGGAGGGTCCTTTCTAGCATCAAGAGTGGGTTAGGGAGGTAGCCAGTTGCTTTGACCTACTGAAGTGGTTTCTCCTCTCAACTGGAGAATCCTAGAGTGAATTAAACCATGAAAACCCTGTATTGAAAGAAGACAACCACACCTGAACAACTGAGCAAAACATCTAGGAATCATGAGAAAAATCAGTATATTATTTTCCTCTGTCCTATTTCTTCCCCTTTCCCTTCCAAATGAAGATCAAAGTCATGACTGGCTTCACTTACTAGAATCCCCAAAGTTAGTTATTGCTACAGAGGATCTATAGGTACATGGAAAGGGGCTCAAGATTATACTGCTAGTTATTAACTGCCTCCTAAGGAAGGAGAAAAAAAAATATTGGATTATAGATATCTTAAAGAGAAGGGAGATCATGGAAGTTGGGGGCTTTGGATAATGACAGCACAAGAATTCCTTACTAAACTTCAAGAGGTAATGAGGGAACACCTTAAAATTTAGGAAGCACCTCAAAATTTGGGAGAGAAGCAAAGAAAGGGAGGGGGAATGAAAAAAATTGGGCCTTCTCCCTCTACATTGAAGTTTAACAAACAAAAGTTACCAACCTGCAATTTTATGTACTTCTCCAGGGGCGATTTTTTGTGTGCACACTTATTTGTTAACAATAACTAGTGTCATCTTCAGAAATATGTAGGTCCTTAAAATTAACATACCAACAGATTTACTCTCTGTTCAATAATACCTATAATGTATTTCAAATTAGGTATAGATACCTTTTATTCATGCTTCAAGTAGATTCCAAATTTTCCTACCTTGTTGAAACATAAGTCTAGTAATTGTAGTTTGATATGAATAAAATTATTTTTAGCATATTCATTGTGATTTTTTGCATTTTTCCTATTAGCATGAGACAGTCGTTCTATTTAGCTCATTTAAAGTATTTTAAAATTAGCTTTACGCAGGCTTGGTATTTGGGGTATAATTTGGACGCCCACACATCTTAATTCATTTGGGATCCAATTAAATTATTTTGATATTCCAAAATGCTTAGCTCCCACTCACTCACTTTTCCCTTTCCAACAGTTAATCTCTTATTTATATCTACTTTGTAAGGGAGGAAGTTAGGTCAATTAAATACAGTGCTGGAAGTGTAGTCAAATGAATCTGTTCTGTTCCCAACTGACATTCCAATTTGCATGAGCTTGGATTCATCACCAATCCATCTGTGTCTCTGTTTCCTTATTTGATAAAAAGAAACACTGCTCTTAGTGCTCTTATTACAACCTCAACTCAGAGGAAGACACTTGGTACAAGTCTTATTAGACCAGAAACTCCTTAAAAACCACTCAGTTTTTAACACCGCTAACACTAGATTTTTATCTTCTCCACCTAATCCAGTGCTCCAGAGAACAGAAGAGAATTGACTAATTTTTTGGCTTATTTGCTTTCTAAAACAAGGATAAGGCTTCCTACAGAGAGATATTGATGCTAGTCTTTATTAAGTTGTGTTTATGAAGTAAACTGAGTTCAAGTAGGCACACATAATACTGACTTTTGTTTTATTTTATAAACAGCAACAACATGAAAAGTCCATTGAACTATGGAGAATGACACACCGGTTAAAAGATGCCACGGAAGAACGTACCACATTCTGTATTCTCCTGTTGGAGCTTCAATCTTCACATTGTTTTCTTTCATGCAAGAACTTTGTCATGAAAGAAAAATATGTTTTACTTTGTCTTACCCCATATTTACTGGACCACAAAAAATTTTAACATGGAATAAAAAAATGATAGCTTGAGGAACAAGCTTTGAGAAACCTTATCATAAAACAAATATTTAAAACTGGACTATACCTCTGGTAGCTTGGGATAAGCAATGCATTTACATGCTTATTTTTTTTTCCAAACAAGCATTTTATTTTGCAAAAGTAATAAATATTCTTGAAAAACCTTTTAAAAGTACAAATAAAGAAAAAAACTAAATCACCATAATCCTACCTCTTAAAATACAATTACACTTACTGTATTGATCTACATCATGAATGCATCTGTACATGCATGTAAATTTTCTTAACCTGATAAAGGGTAGAGCAGATCTATCAGAACTCTACATATAAGGATAAACCTTTGATGCAGACATTCTCTTTAACCTGATAAAGGATAGAGAATATCCATTAGAAATCACTTATAAGTATCAGCCTTTGATGCAGACTTTCTCATTAAAATCAGGCATAAAAAAATGTTTCCTACTATTATAAATACTATTGAAAACTGTGCTGAAGATTCTAGCCAATTCAATTTAAAAAATGTCTATAAAATAGAGGTTAGAGGAAACAAAACTGTCATAGCTGATAGATAATATGATTATTCACTTAAAAAAAATTAAAACTACCTACGAATTATTTTAAAATTAAAGAATTAAGCAAGCAGAGAAGATTAAGATCATACAAAAGCTAAAGACCTACATATTCGTCATAACAATTAGAAGATGCAGTTAAAAAAAGAAAGAAAGAAAAAAAAAAGGAATTCACCATAGAAACAAACATTATAAAATACCTAGAAACAAAAAAAAAACCCAAACAAGTATTTCAATCAGTTGTAGAGAAAATAATTAAACTTTACTGAATAATGTAAAAGAAACCTAAGTACTGGAATGTTTCATGTTCCTGTGTAGGAAGAGGCAATACTGCAGAGTTGTCAACTTTTCCCAGATTGATTTATAAATTCATCTAAATTGTAATCAATATCTCATAAGGATTTTTCAGGTAGACATGTGATCTACTCTAAAATTCATATGAATGACTAAATTTGCAAGAAAGACATTTATAAGGAAAAGGGGTACCAAAAGGATGGTTGATTTGTTGCCAGATACCAAGACATAGTATATAATTAGTATACTGATATTTTGATTATAAATTATACTGTGAACCTAAAATTCAACCCTGAAGATATACGAAATACATTTAAAATATATCCAAAACATTTAATATAATACATTCAGTAGTTCAAACCAGTGAAGAAAAGATATATTTAATATAATTATAGAAACTATTGGTTATCTTTAGGAGGGTAGATTTATAGTATTCAGAAAAGCTAATTTCACATAAATACTTATACTAAGAGTATTTAGTATAATTACACTTATTATACTTGGTATACTAAATACTTATATCATTAAAAATATATGAAACCGCAAAAATACTTATAGTATTTAAATATACAAAATATAAGCATACTAAATACTTATACTAAGCCTAAATACTTTTTATAATGGAAAACTATAAATATTTAAAGTAAATATAGCAGAATTTCTTAATCTCTTAGGATGTGATAGGCTTTAAATTCAGATGCAACCATGAAGGAAAAAGCTAACAAATTTAGTGATATAACAACTAAAATCTTCAGTGGCCACCACAAACGATTAAAAGCAAGTAATTTATTAGAAGAAATATTTATAACTCTAACCAAAAAAAACTAGTAACTATAATATATGAATGGATTAATAATAAAACACATATTAATAGATTTATAGCACAAAGAAAAAAGAGAATAATTCACAGAATATAATATACAAATAAGCAATACAGTTATAAAAATATATGAAACAGCAAAAATGAATTTGTTCAATAAGATGAAATTATATGATTCCAGTCATAAGGTTGAGAGCCAGAGTCCACGTAAAGAGAACATCTACAATATGATAATATTTATATGAACAAATACACATACAAAAATATAAAGATATAACATCATAAGTGTTACATGTTTCAGTTTATAAACATTTCATGGAACGGAGTTAGGAGACATTGGACCTGCAGGATTGGGAGTAGGAAAGGAAGATAACTTGTCTATGATATTTTGTTTTCCCTTAAGAATAATGTTTTTATTACTTACATGATTCTAGAAAAATGTCAAATATAAAAATATCTCAGGAAAGGCACCACTTAGGGTAGAATACCAATGATAAGGAGAAGGTCTTAATAGCCTTCTAGGAAATAAAACATTTCTACAAAGAAAAAAATAATAATTTGGCACATGTATGTTTTATAGAAACACCAATGGATATTGCTAAAAGACAGAATAGAAAATTCTTTCTTAAAAAAAGAAAGAGAATGAAAGAAAGAAAAAAAAGAGAAGAAAGGGAGGGAAGAAAAAATAGAGATAAAAGAGAGAAAGAGGGAAGGAGAGAAGGAAGGAAGCAGACTAGAGAGAGGGGGAAAAATCATTTCAAACCTATAATGCATTATCAATGCAAACATGCAATCAAGCTTGAGAGCAAAATAAAAACTTTCTCAAGCATGTAGGAACTGCCACATTGCATTTCTGTGGAAGTTACATAGGATGTACTTCAACAACATAAAAGAATATTCAAATGCAACAAATATGTGAAGACACATCAATAGATATTCTTCAAAATGAAATTCAGAGAGGAAAAACAAAAAGATTTAAAAATACTAAACAGGAACTGATCAGTGTCAGTGAAATTTCCAAAATTTCATATAAAGTTTATACACATGAATCCAAATTTGATAGAAATTTTAAATATATAAGTCTACGAAGCTCTAGGTAACCAAAATAGGATAAATAGACAAAAATCTACACTTAGAACATAATAAACATATCACTTAGCCAGATGGTGGAAAATATCACATAGAAAGTAACAAACATATGAATGCTGACTTCTCACCAAAAACAGAACAAGACATAAAATTATGTAACGACATCTCTAAACTGTCAACCTATGATTCTTTATCTACTGAAAATGTTCTTCCAAAATCAAGATGAGATAAAGATTTTTTTATTTAAACAAAAGGTGGTGATGCCAGTGTACTAAAAGAAATGACAAAAGAAATGAAGAAAACTGATATGAGATAATAAGTAGGATTTAAAGAAAGCATTTAAGACTATCAGAAATGGTTAGTACTTATGTAAATATATAAGACCTTATTTATTACTCTTTAAATTTCTTTGCAAGACATTTTATTTTTAAATCAAAACAACATTAATTTATTGGGTGTTTAGTTTGTGTAATTATAAAATATTTCATTGTAACATTGTAAAATATAGTAACACAAATAACAAGGGTCAATGGATATATACTATTTTAAAGTATATTAAACATAAGTATGACATAATTCATGGAAATCTTTGAGGACGTTAAAAATCATATTGTGATCACAGGGCAACCACCCAAGGAAAATCATGAAGAAATACGGATATAAAACCAATAGAAGAAGATAAAATGGCATATAAAATAATGTTTAAATAATTCTAAAGAAGATAAGAAAGGAGAATCAACAGAATAACAACTAAAGGAAACAGAAAAGGAACAATAAGATGACTTGATTTTCAACCTAGGTATAACAATAATTACATTGAAAGAGTGAAATAAGATGACTTGGTTTTAAAACTAAGTATATCAATAATTATATTGAGAAAGAGTGATGTCAGCAATGTGGCAGAATAGGAAACTACTGACTCTGGATCCCCCCATGAATGCAACAAATAAACATGTATTTGTGATTCAATTTTCTCTGAAAGAAAGTCAGACCTATTGAGAAACTATTTCCCAGTGGGCAACTGAGAAAACATCTACAGTAAACAAGAAGAAATTGAGGCACACTTGGGCATAGACCTTGCGGGTGGCACAGCACCATCCAATCAGGAAAGCAATCCCCAACACCTGGTTACTCCCTATGGAGAGGAGAGTTTGGACCTCACGTATACCACTCTAACTCTAAGATTCCCATGGTTTCACTCTTAATTCCCCAACTCTGGGAGCAGAAGGAATCAGACACAGCTGAGGCTCTCTCTATCACAGGTGGAGGGGGAAATGGCAGTTTTATACGGGCACACATGCATGTAAAGGCTTTTATTCCTGAGGATCAGTGCAGAGAAGGGGGCTTTGAAAATGCAGCTCCCTGTTTTCTCTCCAACGTGATTTATCACACACTCCGGTAGCCTGCCTTATAACTAACTTGCCTTTGAGGAATTAAAGTAGCAAACAAGCTTCCAGCAGCCTGAGAAGCAAAACTGTATTCTCAAGCCTCTTCTTTGGCTCACCAAAGTGATAACCCTAGGTTTTTTTAACCTTACTAGAAAGAGTTAATCTGCACATGAGTGCCTCAACTTTCATAGCCTCCATCCATGGGGTTAGGTCCTACAATTTCTAATTCTGGGAGCAGAAGAAACCAAGTATATGTGAGTCTATCTAGTGCTCAGAAAAAAGTGGCAGTTTCATAAGGGTGTACTAGCACTTCCAGGCACTTCATTCCCCAGGAGCAGTGCAAAGAAAGGCCTTTAGAAACACAGTTCCCTTTTTTCTCTCCGTAAGGGGTGTATACCATGCACCGAGCAGCTGAACTTTTACAACTACCTCCCAAAGGACTCCATTCTAAACCTCTAAGCTCCAGGAACACAAGCAAATAGACATATTTAAGTCTCCCCAGATCACGGAACAAAGAGGTGATTTTAAATGGGCACACAAACAATCTCAGGAGCTACAACTCCTGTCAGCAGTGCAGAAAAGGGATGGGAACATGGAGCTCCCATTTTCTCTCTGGAAGGGGATTATGGCGCACGATGACAGTGGCTACTTGATGGCCTGACTCCTAACAAACTTGTATCAGGAAGCTAATGGAACAAACAAACAACAGCCCTCTGTCAACCTGATGCAGAATGCAGCAATTTCTGAGCCTTTTCTGTGGCTCACCCCAGTAATAAGTCCAGGGTTACTCACTCTTCCTAGGAAGAGTTTGGCCATACACCAAGTGCCACAACTTCTGTAGCTTTCATGCAGGGGACTGTAACAACCCATCCTTGGGATTTGGGGCTGAGTGGCCTTAGAACACAAAAAGTGAAGAAAAGAACATACAATGGGGCCACTTCCAGCAGTTTTCTTCCTAGGATCAGAGAGTGCAGCCTGAATACAAGTATTTGCCACAAATTCTCTGCCAAACTTAGAGGGGAAAGAAGCAGAGATAGATGCCCACACTCACCTTCACTGTAAAGATAGAAGAAACTTGAACACACATCCAACAGCACAGTGTTCTCATCTATGTCTGGAGGGTTTAGCTCTTCCCTTACAGCTCTCAGGGAACTGACAAAATGCAGCACATCCTAAGTTCTGAAGACTGCCAAAAACAGAGACGGCAGTCTGGAGAAACAAAAAGATTTCAGAGGAACCTTAAAAATCTGGCCATATAAGTTGGTAAGATCCTTCTCCCACTCAAGGCCTGCCTGACAACACTGAAAGAGGCAGTTGTTGAATCTACTGCACAGAAACCAACACAGAAAGTAAAAGAAAATGAAAAGAAAAGGAAAATAGGAATATATTCTAAATAAAAGAACAAGGGAAATGCCCAGAAACTGACCCTAAAGAAGCAAACATATGTAATTTACCCCACAGGGAAAAAGATGCTTACTACGGTCAGAAGAGTAACGCAAGAACAGATTAAGTATTTCAACAAAGAGATAGGAAGTATTAAAAAGTACCAAACAGAAATAATAAAGCTAAAGAATAATATAACTGAACCAAAAAATTCAATAGTAGACTAGCTCAAACAGAAGAAAGGATCCATGAACTCAAAAATAGGTCAATAAAAGTCATATAATCTTAGAAGGCAAACAAACAAAAAACAATTTTATAAGTGAGGATAGTTGGAGAGACTTATTGAGACATCATCCAATTTAACAAATTTGGTATTATTGGTGACTCAGAAGAAATAAATGAGAGAAAGAACAGGAAACATATTCGAATCACTAATGGCAGAAAACTTCCCAAGCCTAGGAAAGGAAAAAAAAATCCACTGAGGCAAGAGAATCACCTAGGCCCAGGAGATGGAAGTTGCTGTAAGCTGTGTGATGCCACAGCACTCTACCCAGGGCGATAAAGTGAGACTCTGTCTCTACAAAAAAAAAAAAAAAATCCACACCCTGGAATCCCAAAACATTAAATAAGATAAAGCCAAGAGACCCACACTAAAACATAACATAATCAAATTGTGAAAAGTTAAAGACAAAATGGGAGGTTTTTTTGGGTTTTGTTTTTGTTTTTGTTTTTGAGACAGAGCCTCAACCTGTCACCCTGGATAGAATGCCGTGGCATTACAGCTCACAGCCACCTCCAATTCCTGGGTTCAAGTGAGTCTCCTGCCTCTACCTCCCAAGTAGCTGGGACTACAGGCGCTCGCCACAACGCCCGGCCATTTTTTGGTTGCGGCTGTCATTGTTGTTTGGCGGGCCGGGGCTGGATTCGAACCCACCAGCTCAGGTGTATGTGGCTGGCGCCTTAGCCCGTTCGTTGAACCACAGGTGCCGAGCCGGGAGTTTTAAATGTATTAAGAAAAAGTGAATTTTTATGTACAATGGAAGCTCCATAAGATTATCAACAGAGCTTTTAGTAGAAAACTTACAGGCTAGAAGGAGTGGAATAATATAATCAAAATTCCAAAAGAAAAAATTTCCAAGCAAAAATACTAATTCAGCAACTGTCTTTCAAAATGAATGAGTGAAAGAGGCTTTCTCAGACAAAAGCTAAGAAAGCTAATCACTACTAAGCTGCCTTACAAAAAATACTACAGGGAATATTTCAAGCTAAAGGAAGAAGACATAAATTAGTATCATGAAAAGATATGAAAGTATAAAACTCACTGGTAAAGTAAGTATATTGTCAAATTTTAAATGTTTTAATACTGTAATGACAATGGGCAATATATCTCTTTAGTATAAGCATTAAAAAGCATAGCTATTAAAACCAACTAAAGGTATAATAATTTGGATGTAAATTATGGTTATAAATATAAACTGTGACATGAAAAGCACAAAATATGGTGGAGTGTTTAAAGCACAGAGTTTGTGTATGCAATCAAATTTAAGTTGTTATTGGTTTAAAATAGCCAGGCATAAGGTGTTTTATGTAAGCCCTTAAATCAAAAGACTATAATAGATATAGAAAAGATAAAAAGAAAAGCTATAAATCATACTACTACAGAAAGCCATCAAACCACAAAGAAACAAACAAAAATGGTCTATTAAAAAATAGAAAACAATTAACAAAATGGCAACATTAAATGCTTGCATATCAATAAACTTGGAATGTAAATGGATTACACTTCCTCAACAAAAACCAGTAAGTGGCCGGAAAGGTAATTAAAAAAAAAAAAAAAAAAAAAAAAAGACCCAACTATATGCTCCAATGAGAAACTCATTTCACCGTAAAATAACCCATAGACTGAAAGTGAAAGGATAGAAAAAGATAGGCCATGCAAAGAAAAACAAAACAGAGCCGAGGTAGCTATATTTATTTCATACAAAATATGTGTTAGGTTAAACTCTATAAAAAGAGACAAAGAAGGTCATATATAAAGAGGTAAATTCATCAAAGGCATATAGCAACTATAAATACATATGCATCCAATATCAGAGCACCTATATATATAAAGCAAACATAAAGAGATCAGAAAGGCTAAGCAGACTGCAGCACAGTAATAGTAGAGGATTTTAATGGTCTACTTTCAACAATAGATAGGTCATCTCCGTAAGGACATGCTGGACTTTATACTTTACACGAAATGAACCTAACAGGATATACGGAACATTTCACCCAAAAACAACAGAAAACGTTCTTCTCAAATGCCCACATTTGAGAACATTCTTCAAGTTAGATTATATGTTAGGCCATAAAACAAGTTGTGACAATTTAAGAAGATAAAAATTATGTAAGAATCTTTTCTTGCCACAATGGGTATGGTATGAAACTAGAAATCAATAATGGGAGGTTTATTGGAAAATTCACAAATGTAGAAATTAAACAATATGGATTAAAGACAAAGTCAAAAGTGAAATTTTAAAACAATATCTTGAGACAACCATAAAAACTATGGAGACACAACGTACCAACCTTATGGGATACAGTTTTAAAGGAAAAGGAAAGTTTATAGGAAGAAATGTCTATTTTTTTAAATAGAGGGGAAAAAAGATATCAGATAAGCAACCTGCCACCTCAAGAAACTAGAAGAGGAAGAATAGACTAAGGCCAAAGTTTGTAGAAAGGAAGAAATAACGAAGATAAAAGCATAAATAAATGGAATAAAAACAGAAGAATAAAAGAGATTCATGAAACTAAGAGTTGGCTTTTTAAAAAGCTAAACAAAAATGACAAACCCATAGCTAGACTAAATAAGAAAAAAAGAGAAAGAATTACATAAATAAAATCAGAAAGAAAAATGGAGACATTACCACTGAAAACACATAAATACAAAGGATCACATGAGACTACCACAAACTATTATAGTCTAAAAAAATTGAGGACCTGGTAGAAATGGATGAATTTCCAGAAACACATGATCTACCAAGACTCAACCACAAAGAAATTAGAAATCCGTACAGACCAATAATAAGGAGATTGAATCAGTAATTAGAAGTCTTCTATCAAAAAAAAAAAAAAAAAAAGCTCAAGACCAGATGGCTTCACAGCTGAATTCTACCAAACATTTAAAGAAGAACTAAACCAATCCTTCTCAAACTCTTCCAAAAAGTTGAGTAAGTAAACCCAAGGCAGATGTTGCACTGAATCCAAAGACACATGAACAGAATTTAAAAGTTTATTTTAAGCTCTATCTCAGAAGAAATTATTTTGCCCCTTATGTCAAATAGATTCCAAATACAGAGCAGCAAAAGCACAAAATCAAATAGTTTTCAAATTGAGCTTGCTTTATTAGCATAAAGAATGGCAATCAATAATTTTAATCAAAGATAATTGGAGGCAAGGCAGTGTGCCCCGTGCCATAGTAGATAGAAGACACATAAACATAAAGCAAGTTCCCATCCTCAAAAGTTGGCATAAAGTATTCCCAGTCACTTGATTCACATTTTTATTTCAGATAAATTTTCTTGCATCTACTTGATGTATATAATAAAAATATAGACCGTTAAAACACCTCTGACATCTACAATTTGTGACTTTTTGTCACAAACTGCCAAGGAGAAGTATTTATGTGGGTACATATAGAGAAACCAAGTAAACCCCAAGAAATAAACCCCATTCAATATCAAACTTGAACACAATAGAGATGATCTTGACATTGTGTGACCATCAGAGAGTCTATTCAGACAAACTTAGATGGTATAACCCACTGCACACTTAGTGGAATTGGCATAGCCTCCTGCTCCAAGGCTACAAACTTATAGCATGTTACCATAGTGCATATTGTAGGCCATTATAACACAGTCGTAAGTATTTGTGTACCTAACTACATCCAAACATAGAACTATGACATAATCTTCTGGGAACACCAGAGTGCTGTATGCAGTATATGCATCCATTTCCATTGTTGACCAAAATGTTATTATGCAGCACTTGAGTAGACAGCATGAAGGAGGAAGTTTTTTAACTGAATAGCACTGAACATGTGCGGGTTAAACAGAAGAACCCCGAAATTACGGCTCTCAAGAACATGGCATTCGGGGTTTTGCCCAATGGGGGAGTAATTTAAACTTGGAACACAATTGAAATGTGATTTTTCTGGCCAAAAGATGTTTTCAATGGTCTTCCTATCAATGCAGTCAGAATGCTACTTATAGCAGAGGACACAGATGACTTAGGACACAGGTGACACAGAGGACTTAGGTTGGGGAAAGGGCATCAAGGCCAAGCATAAGGACAGAAAGATCCTGGGGCCCATGAAAAAACAGCAAACCTACTGCTTGGCCTACTGATAGAATAATAACCAATTAATAAAGACTATATTTAATACAAACTTGAAGCATCCTAAGATGAAGTGCCTGAGGAACTTCCACAGAGGGTTTGAGAATCCTAATATGAAATGACAACCAAACCAAAAGTTAAAAGTAAAGAAGGAATCAAGAGAGAACAAGAGAGAGAAGGAAGAAAATGGTGATGTGAGGGGCACCACCTATTTGCTTTCAGAGAAACAACAGTAAATTATAATATTTATTTTTACAAAAATAACAGCAAGCACTTAGAGTCTCTGGAAGTTGTCATAAGGACATATAGCAAATGAAGAAACATTGATACAATATGACCTACTAAATATATGTAAGAACAGTAAGGGTTTGTGGCACTTGGGCCACAAAGTTTGAGCCACACCCACTTTCCCAACTAAACTTCAACATCCAGCTCAGCATGACAGAAGCTCCCCTTTTGGTGGGTGTGGCTAGGAGACAAGGAGCTCTTCCCTCCCAGCAATCAGTTAGGAGCTAGAATAGTGCCCTAGGAGAGGCAGGTGATCAGTATTTCTCATATCCCCCAGCTCTGTGTTACAGAGACTAAGCTCCAGTAGCATCCAGCTAAAAAGAGAAGGATTCTATTTTTCACCCAGCCTCCTTTCATAAAGCAGAAGCCCTACTTCTAATGTGGCATCTGAGAATACTGGAATCCTGATCATTCTCACCCAAACTCACTAACAGGGCAGAGGATACATGCAGAGAGAGAAACAATACAAGAAGATCAGAGGCTATGACCCCATCCATGGCTATACAGCAGGCAGCAGTGTTACTCTTAAAGAAATGGGCCACCTCTATTACTGAAGCAGGGACTCAGAGATTTTGTCCTGGGAGAGAGAAAGTTTCATAAGAATAGAACTCTGATATACTCCTCAAAGGAACTGGCTTTATTTGGGGCAGAGAACGAGAAACTTTAAGCTTAACTGTGCACTGGAAAAAAAATAAATATTTTGGTGGGAAAAAATTAAGAAGAGGTTTGAACTTCTATAAGTTTAGCAACAGGCTAAACTGTGGACCAGCTAGTTGACCAGACAGAACCAGGGAAGGAGACAGCTAAGGAGAGCCTTCCTGGAACAAGAACATACCTAAAAACTAACCTCAAAAACAACCCTTGGAAAGAAGTTTGTATTTATTTGGATTAGACTATGGAGGAACCTACACCCCCAAGCAATTAATGGAAACTCTCAGTTCTGTGTGACACCACCAGAGACATATTAATGGAGAGATTAGGGAAAAAGACAAAGAAAACTCTGCTCAAACCCCTGTCATCCCTGCTGACTGTACGTACGCATCTAACGTTCGCGCTAACCTCTCTGATGCATGATATCAGAAGCTTCGATGGTGGAGGAGATAGAGTTTGCTGAAATAGTCCAGCCAAGTCACAACATAAATAAACAAGAAAGCACAAACAATGACAAGGTCCAGGAGGAGAAGGGGGATCAGTATCCAGAGTGGCTATGACATATTATCCAAAATGCTGAGTTTTCAACAGCAGCAAAAAAATTACGAGATACAAAGAAACAGAAAAGTGTGACCAGTATATGGGAGACAAAAAGCAGGTAATAAAATACTACCTGTGAGAGGGATAAGATATCCAACTTAACAAGGCTTCAAGACAGCCATTAGAGAAATGATGGAAGAACTAAAGGAACCATACTTTTGAAAGTTACGGAAGGTATGAAAACAACGTCCATTCAAATATAGAGTAGCAATAGAGACATAGCATGTAAAAGAAAGAACCAAATGGAATTTCTAAATTTCTTGAGATTTAAAGAAATCTAAACTAGAAGAAGAATGAACAAACTTGAAAATAGGTTGACAGGTACTATGCAAGCCTATCGTTCAAGTGAAGGCTACAACCCATTTATTGCACAGGAAGACAGGGGAAAGGGGAGAGGGAGGGAAGGGGAGGGAGAGGGTGTGGGGAGATGGGACAAAGGGTGAGATCACATGTGTGGTACATATTCGAAGGGTCAGGAGAAAACTTCTAAATACGGATCAAAAATGTTTTTATATAGTAAATGAGAAAATATCATGAATGGTATGTCAATCAGGTTGATAAAAATATCTCAGATTGCATGTGAA
>CAUYON010111502.1:0-38754 GCA_963573935.1 Arctocebus calabarensis | reverse complement strand
CTCTGAAAGACACATTCAAGTCAAGCAGCCTTCCTAATTTCTAAGCATCTCTCCCTTCTGAGACATACCCTACTCTCAGGAACCATGCACTCAAAATGGCAACCATCTTTGGCAGCACTTATGTCTGTGAACAGACATTTTCCAGAATGAAACATCTGAAATCTCCAACCAAGTCTAGACTAACTGATGCACACTTGCATCACTTGTTACGACTAGCAGTGACAAATAAGGAACTGGACATTGACCATCTCAGTAGCCAAAAGCAGGCCCATAGTTCCAATTGAAATACTGGTAAGTTTGTTGATTTAACTTTATTTTTTCTTTGTTTTAAATATTGTATTTGTTCCTGTTTTCTTTTTTTACTTCAAAATAAGATATGTACAGTGTGCATAGGAATTTGTTCATAGTTTTTTTGTTTGAACTATAGTCTGGCCCACCAACGGTCTGAGGGACAGTGAACTGGCCCCCTGCTTAAAAAGTTTGAGGACCCCTGCCTTAGATTATCATGACGTGAAACACATCTTTGTTCCTACAGAAGTGGGGAGTCTCAGTCTGTGCGTGATCACCACCCAGAGTTAGGCACTAGGGCCAAGAGTTTTCCTGGCCAGTATTCTGGACATAGACCTTTAGTGAAATTTAGGTAACACAAAAATAGGAACAAATTTGACCAAATATCCAACAGAATAGTGTTGGAACCCACAACTCCCCTAGGTGCAAACTATGACTCCTACATAACTTCCACTTCCCAGAGTAATATAATACCAAATTTAAGTGGATGGGTGGTGGGGTCGTGGGGAAATGGAGACCCCTATGTTATCCATTATTGGTAATTATCAGAATGGATATGAAAGGTCTCCATGTGTTTTTAGTCTGAAAATGTCTCAGTGTCCTCTCTTCTCTGACAGACATTATTTCATTATTCCTTCTCCCTCAGAGGTTGGCACCTCTTATCTACCCTAGTGCTGTCCCTGCACCATTTCCATCACCACACTGCTGCTGTGCTTCAGTCACTTCCCAAATTGCTGTGGGATTCTGAACCCTACTCAGGTAAATATCTCACCTTACCTTACCAGGATAGGTAAGATGCTCTGTCTAGTTTGTTTGCTATGGTTGGGGCTTTCCTGGACACCAGGTATCTTTCAATTTCAGAAAACTAATGATACTCTCCAGAGTAGTTACTATCTCATAATTTTGAATAATCTCTTATTCTTTCAAGGTAAAATGTCTTTGGGGAAACCATCTTGAAATTTCAAAGTCCTTTCCATACCTTTTCCTCTGAAGAGTGATGGTGGTTCAATTGTTTTTTCACTTAGGCAAATTATTAAGACTTAACTCCTTGGATCCCAAACCACTCTATCACTTCTTTTCTGTTCATAATTTCTATATGTATATATTTGTGTTAAAATACACAGATTTGAGATTCTACATTAGCCGTATCCAGAGGTACCTTGCCTACCACCAATACAGAATAACTTGACGGGGCTCATAGATTCTTCTTAGGAAAGAATCTTTTACCAAAACATTGAACCAATAATTCATGGATTAACTCTTTCTAACACTTCTTCCTCACCTCAGGATGGTAATGAGTGGTGAAACAGAGGAAGGGGCAGAAGAAAGTTTAGCGTCTGTGTAATCCACTGCTGGCCAGCCGGTCTCCATGCAGTGCCGTGCTGGGATGAGGCAATGCAGTTTTGTTCACTACCAAGTTCTGCATCTCCACTTATTGAAAGAATAGGGTGTATTATCAGGATTGAAAATCCTTCTTTGCTATTTTTTTTGTTTTTGCCAAAACACACACTCAATTTCAAAATGGAAACATCTTAATATTCACCTCAAAGTATGACTCATTTAGTTTTCATTTTTGTTTTCTGATTGCTTTTAAAAGTAATTCTTATCATCTGTACCTAGTTATTTTGCATATTTTCTTAGCATTTCTGATTAGAATCTAAAATTATTGGCCTTGCCTTCATGGTGATGGCTATACCCACTAGTATTATTTATTTAAAATTATAGTACTACTTAGGAAGTTGATTTTTTTTCTGAATAGAAGAGACATTTAGACATCAGTATGTATTATGTAAAAATTTGGGAAAATTATATACTGCAAAATGATTTTCAATAGTATGCCCTCTCTATCCTTCTATCTCTGGTTTATAAAACTGTGAATGTTTCAATATATTTGCTCGGATACCGGGTTACAATATCATTTCCTATGAACAAAGAACTTGCTGTACCAGGCAAAATGGTTACATTTATTTAAAGAATTAAACAATTATTAGCTTTTCCACAAAATCATAAAATTAAATTTCTGCTAATAATTTATGACTAGGTACACACACACTCACATCCCAAAGCAAGCCTCCAAAGTTTTATTTGAACACAGAAGGAATTTATCTGGATCTTTGAGAGCAAAGCAGCTCGTGGTGAACTCCATTACAAAAGTCACATTATTCTGACATAAAATAGAACTTGACATTTGGCCTAATTATACTTTTCAAGTCTTTAATATTCTGCTTATCATTATGGATATTTAATAAAGAAAACTCTTCTGATACCTTTTGCCCTTTTTCTGTTTCGTAGTCTTCTTTGAATTAAAAAGGAAATTAAAGTTTTCTCAACTACAAATTTTAAAAGATAAATGAATAACATTTTAAATTAATGCTAAAACTTTCCTCTAACATTTTCAGGACAAGGATATAATCTATATTTTTAAAAGCATCTAATATTCTTTTCCAAATATCTTCTAAAAAGAATGGAATTAGAAATGTGTTAGTATAATTATATGCAACTTTGAACTTTGACTTTTGCAATCCTAGTAATCAATGAGAATTTTAGGGATTTTTTTTATCATTTCACTATATATGGTTCAGCATTACTTAATGGATTTACACAAATCAGAGCACCTTCCAATGATTCATCTCATTGGACTTGGTTATTTGCCCTGGAACATATGTCCCTGTACACTACATATTTCAGACTGTCAGTTTGATTTATATAAAAGAACATAGAGTCACTTACTTAGGTGTTACATTAACTAGACAGTTGACCCAGTTCAATGATTTGGGCATTGGAGGATTCCATAATATTTCTTAATTTCTACAATGTGTTTTAAAGTTGTTGAAATAAAATGTATGTTTACCTTCTCCTCTCCAGATACCAGTTTTTAATTTTTCTTCATATGATTTTATTATATACATGGACATTCTATAATATTTGTGATCTTAATACTTTTCATAAAAATATTAATAATTCATACATAGAAAGATTAATTAATGAAGTAGCTTAGGTAACTGAATCACAGTTAAACTGAATCACAGTTAAACACATTTAAACAAGATGAAATTATTAAGATGAATAGAGAGTTGTTAAACATTGATGGGCTCAACTAAGGTAAGAAGTGATTTTACTTCAGGGGTGTAAACTAAACATAATTATTTTGTCTACATTCTCTATAATTGAGCATTTGTTAATTTTAACATGTAGACATAATAGGTTAATTATGGTTTATGTTTTACTTTGTTCTGCTTTAGGGTAAAAATTTAATTCTTGCCATGAGAAACATATCTATTAGCATAGTTTAATTATTTAGTTTTCTATTATATGTGCCCATACTAATTATTGATTATTGGTTCTATTTTGAAAGTTTCTAAATTAACCTTTTTAATAAAAATCAGAGCTTAAATTCAACATATCCTAATCATACTTATCATTGTCTCCTACCTCTGAAGCAGTAGCTTCTCCTTCCTCTGCTGCTTGCCTGACTCGCCCTCGCGCCCCTCTCTAAGCCCTGAAAGCTTGAAGTCATTAGCTTTCTCTTCCTTAAAATGTCTGTGAGGTTACTAATACTTAAACAATTGTCTCTAAAGCATCTATCTCTCCAAGCATTTTCTAGGATCCACAATTTTGGTTCCTGTTCGCTATCAAAGCACTATCATCTGCTGTCAGATTCATATATTTGGATCATAGCTCAATCAATAAATATTCAATTCATTTGGGTGTTCCTGGTCAGTCCTAAATGTGCGTATCTTGTTATTGCTTATCTAACATGGATCATAGTCCTTCACATAGCAGGTTAAGCAATAAATATGCCTAACATGGAATGGTGGATAAAAATCTCTCTTTACATTAATCATTTCTATCATATCATAGAAAGGAGGATATTAATGATGAAATTATATCACTGTCCGTGTTATAGAATCTCCCAGCTCCTTGTTTTTTCACACATGTGTCCACGTCCAACATTCATATCCTTCAAAGCTCAGATTAAATATTGCCTTGCCTCTGGGGCCATCTCTGATTGCTGCAGACAAAGCCAAACTTTGTGTGTCTTTGTATTTTCCATAAAATTCACATTATCACAATCTTCCTTGGATAGTTATGGTATCTAAATCCCCCATTTCCACTATTTCTGTGTACACAGTTCTGTTCATGATTCTTGGATTCTGCTTCTGAGCACTCACCTCACTACCTCAAAAGCAGAAGCCTTCATGGCCAACCACTTTTCCCCTTTCACATTTCTGGACATCGCCAAGGTGTATACCTCAGCCCTTCTGAATCTAGTTCATTTCTATTTCCAGACAATGTGTGTTTTCCTTTTCTGCTACAGCTTCCACTTTTCAGCACTGGAAGAAGCTCACCTGTGCATGGCCATTTCAAGAGTAACACTGAGGGTACATTGCAGTTTCTCCAGGTTTTCAACTTCCTGATTCTCTGGGGTCACACTAGGAAAGGATTAGGAGCGGAAATGTCAAGAATGGTCTAGCCCTAATTCTGCATCTCCTTCACTCCTCAGTTCTAACAATGCAATCTGCTCAAGTGCAAACCTTCTTATGAAAATAACACGTTTATGTTCCTGCCTTAACTTACTCCCAACAAAATAGAACAATCATTCTCATAGAAGTGGAATCAACTTGGCACATCCTAGACTAGATTATTTTCTAGGGCAAATATCCCACAGTCTGCAACCTGCCAGGGGCCCACACCCTACCCGAGGAAACCCGGAGTCCCCTGAGGCCTGATCTCTGATGCACGGTGACCTGGCTGACCTGGAGTTTTCTCTCCACAGGGGCCCTCATCTCTACCTTCCTCAGTGTCCATTTTCTTATGAGTGTAAGTCATTTCTTACACTCGCTTAGCCACTCAGCTACATCTAGAGAGAGTCATTTTCTTCACTTGGTAGTCTTCCTTCTGTTTCTTTTTATCTCAATATATTTTTTCACAAAAGGTTGTGCAAACGTGGATGACTGATATTTCAAAAAGCAATTAGATGTTATTCATTTGCTCCTCACTCCCTGTCGACCATGAGTTCTGTCCATCCCAGGACCCTCCTAGTTGGTCCTCTGCTATCTCACTGTAAGCTTGGTCTCTCATACTCCCTAGTAGGCAACATCTTCATTGAGAATAGTCTCATCATTGCTCAATACTTAAAAGCAAAACCTCTCCTTCTTCTCTTTCCAACTCTGTAAGGCTCTTACCAATGTTCTTTGTCTTTTCAGAAACACTCTTCTTACTTCCCCTTTCCATACAAGAATCTATTAATAATTTCCCTTAATCAAGTCCCACATTTTCTATGTTGCCTCCTCAAAAGTTCTTGGATGATTTTGCTTTCTTTCCTACATGATTGTAATTTTATTCAAAATAAAAAAAAGGACACTCTGGGATGGAATTCAAGTTGTATATTTCTTTCCTGTTGTTTGTGACTTACCAAGTAGTAAGTCCTCATTCAGTTAAATCTAGTCCGTCATTATGGACAGATAAGGTAGGCCAATACCTAATCCTCTTTCAAATAACTAACCCTTTCAAAGAAAATAAGGATCACATTCTGAGATACTGAGGGTAAAAACTTCACAATATCTTTTTTTAAGGAACACAATTCAATCCACTTAAATTATAAAACAAGTGAGACTGATTTTCTCATAGAAGTTATAAAGTTCTGAATTGAATTAGAACTCCTTCAATACAAATAGAGAGATTCTAAGATACTAAGCACTTTCAGTAACAGATATAAAGGCTTAGCTCTGCAAAGGGGCCGCTGTGATGAAACAGAATTTGTTGGGATGAACAAGTTTCCACTTTATAGAAGCTTTCTGAGACACAGGAGATTTGTTCTATAGATGCCCTGTCTCAAGGCTGTAGAAAGAACACACATTCAGTAAATGATTATTTACATGCAGTAGAACCTTTGTAAGTTGACCACACAAGGGACTATAACAAACTGGTCAATATACAGATGTGGTCAACATATGAAGGTGGTTTGCATAAGGAACTAAGTCTACTATCCATGTCCAGTCTATGAACATTAGGTCAACTTAAGGAGGTGGTCAGTGTAGAGAGGCAGTCAGCTGTGGAGGCTCTACTGCAATATTTCTTCAGTTTAATGTTGACCATCTTTCTTATGTGTCTTTCAGAGGTTAAGATAGAAGATATTATACTGAGACTGTGAAGTCTTCTGCCAGAAATAACTTAATATAAAGTCTATCAGGCACCGAACAAAAGGTTACTATGGGGAGATAGGCTGGAATACTAAGATCTGCACACTAAGAATACATGAATAATGTCTATGCTGCTTTCATTACTTTTATGCCTGTGACAAAGATAAAGTTAATTATTCAGAGATAGCAAAGAAGTCTGTTTATTGAATGTGACATGCTAGATACAATTCTGGATTATAGTATATTGTAATATTAAAGATCAAGGAATTTTTAATTGGAATCAAATGTAATTTTTAATTGAACCCATTTGTTGCACACGTGAGCTGTATTGAAAATTCTTTCTAATTAAAAATTAGTAAATATTAGTGCAATTGAAAAGCAAACTTAATAAGCTAAAAGTTTTTTTTGCTTAGATTATATGTAAGTTACATTTTAAATCAAGCCATTATAAATCACATTTACTAAAAGGTAAAATTGCTTTAATAATAACTGTAGCTTTATTGGTAAATATGTCCTCTTTCCTGTTGACCTCTAGTTGATGTCAGCACTCCCTCCTCGCTGATGAGGCTGCTGATTCACTGTCTGTACCATGCCCTGACATCTGGGTGGAAGACTTGGCATTGACATCCAGATGCTCCGCCTTCTTGCCTCCATCTGGATGTTTGGCCTTGCACTTTCAAACCATCTGGTTTTGCTGCTATACTTTCCAGTTTTCATCCAGATGTTTTGGCATCATGTTGATAAAGCCTGTGACATTGTCTATAAAATGTAATTACTTAAAAATAAATAACACTATGTCAGTAATTAAGGAAGGACACTTTTCCATCTACAATTCTCAATAATTTTTCCTTAGTAATGTAGTGATTGCAGCATATATTTTCCTGGCTATATTTTAAAATGTTAAATTTCTTATCTAACAATAAATGAAAAGCATAAAATGGTCTATCAAATTGAAAGATTTTCAATATTTTCACAGTTTCTAATAGGAATTTCTGTGATTTTATATGTTTTTAACTTTTGGTTATAATTAACCTACTAATCACAATTTTGGTATACCTATGACATTCTGAATTTAAAATAAAAAATTATTCTTAAAGTCTTTAGATTAAAGGTATTATAAGAAACTTACCTAAAATAATGTTTTCATCAAAAATCTGTTGTAAAATATTTTACAAATATATATTTTCATTATCGTTCAATCACATTTTTGATGTATTTTTTCCATGATTTTAGTATCCATGTACCTATACATATGGTATTACCACCTGGGGGAAAAAAATGAGATAAGATGCTACTCCAAATCACTATGACAACTAACAGCTCTAGTTAAATTCCCTTTAAATTTGCCACATTATTTAATGCATGGAATGTTATATAATAAGTCACTCTCCCCAAGAAAGGAGAAGATAAAAGGCAGCTAATTAGAATGTGATAAATATTCCCCAGAAGGTTTTGTGGCTATTTCCACACTGTACATAAAGTAAATAAAGCAAGAGTTTGAAAACTTACGGGCCCAAGGTAGATTTTGACTAAAACTTCTCATATCTGTAGTAGGAAGATGTCACTCAACTTGTTAAGTTATCTCTTGTGCGTTTAGGCCTGGCCCTATATTTAATGGTCAGGCTGATGAGAAACTATAAGGGAGTCAATGATCAAGATGAGAATTGACTAGAAAGTTTTAAGTATAAAGAATTTCTGAAATAAGATATTTAAAATTGAAAGATAAGGTTTTTCAGGGTAAGGGGACAAGAGAATACAGATAATGAGAAAACATCTTAAAATACTTAAAGGTTATGAAAAGGAATTAGAAAATATTTAAGTTTCCAAGGGAAAATTGGAATTCACAAAGCAAATATTTTGCTTCGGTTCAATGAAAAAATTGCATGCCTAGTAGAAGTGAATTTCCTGTCAGCAAAAGTTTCATGCAGGAAACTAAAACATAAATTAAAATGACTGTTAGATTCTCCTTGAGAAAAAAATAAAAGAAATTTTACTGTCTTTAGTGTCCACAGCACTGCCTGGTGCATAATAGTTGGTTAAGACATAAGTAATAAATAACTGAGAAAGTTCTAAAATGTATTTTAGATATCACTATCCTAATTGGGACAAACAGATTTGTCATGGTCATTGTCCAACCACCCTCCACTCCATTCCATTGACTACAGAGTGAATAGTACCTTCTGGACTGTAAGAGCAGTGGGCCTTGCTGAAAAACCAACTGTCTAATAGTAGCTAGGTGGTATGATAATATGTGGTCATAAGTAGATTCACAATTAGCTCAGAAAACCTGCCCAATTAAAGACCACAGTATTGTGTCTCAAAAAGTCTAACAGAGAGTTTTCCTGACACCAAAGCATTATGTTCATCTGAGTAAGAGATGAAGTAGCTGATTTCCATTTGGGGCTATTCTGAAATCAAGATACACATATTTTAAACCTTATGACAGACAGTCCTCATTTCAGCAAGATGCTGCCAGCCTCAGAGGGCCAAGGAGAGTCTGGCAACGGCATCTATCCTACACATTCAAGACGGAAGGACAGTGAGTGGAACTGACCACATTGTACCAAGGTGAAATGCTATCTCTCGCTCTGTCTCCTGAGTATATGTAGCTGGTTTTGTGTAAGTAAAAACATACATGGTCAAATTTCTGTCTACCAGATCAGCTTTCAAAAAATGCAGTAGTTACCTCACAGCTACCTTCAACAACTACACGTATTTCTCCAGTGCCAGCCCCAATAAACCCCACACTCTTCCAGCCATATGGCTTCCCTAGAGTCAGCAGCCTGTCAAAATTGATAGAGTAGTCTCATTTGGACAAGTTTTATAGACCTTATTAATCCTTAATGCATACTAGCACCGAAAATAATATTTTTCCAGATTTCAAACATAGAAATTAACTTTTTAAAAATTGTCTCCTGTTGATACATTATGTATTATTTCTTTCATTTCACATAATCCTCTCCCATAATTATAAGAACTCACATCCCATACTAAGCAGTAAGGCTACTATGAAGACAAGCCGCGTTTACCCGCGGGGTCTCACTCTGTGTGTTTCCTTTTTTGATATGTCGGGATAGCTGGCGCCTGCGCACATCCCTTAAAGGAACACCATCTGGATCAGCACCCTCCCTACATCTTGTCCCAGGATATATTTCTAAAAGCAGTATGAGTCCTTCCCACATGCAGGATCAAAACAACAAAGGAAAAGCAAGCACTAAACTTACATTTCACAGAGAAGGTAAAGGTTTCGATACTAATTAACTATTTCCAACTGCAAGAGAGGATTACAAAATATTCCAAGATAAAAGGAAATGTACTGGGTAGTACCACAAATAAGAAAAGGTTCTCTCCAGATGGGGAAATTGGCCTTTTCCTTTTTTTTTTTTTTTTTGGTAGAGACAGAGTCTCAGTTTATTGCCCTCAGTAGAGTGCCGTGGCGTCACACAGCTCACAGCAACCTCCAATTCCTGGGCTTAGGCGATTCTCTTGCCTCAGCCTCCTGAGTAGCTGGGACTATAGGCACCTGCATCTGTGGCTCATTGAGTAGGGTGCCAGCCCCATATGCTGAAGGTGGCAGGTTCAAACCCAGCCTTGGCCGAACTGCAAAACAGAAAAATTGGCCTTTTCAGAAGGAAGAGAGGCAGTCAGTTCAGAGAGGCAGGAATGAGATTTCCACAGCAGAGCTTTGCCCTTGAGACAGGGAAACAGTAAAACATTCTAATTTCTTTTGAGTACTTAATTATTAAACTTGGACATTAATTATTTTATTGCACTAATATTTATGAAGTCCCTACTGCCAGTTACTGTGGAAGCACAGAAAATACAGCAGCAAATAAGATAGATATGATCTTAATCTGCAAGAAGGTTCAGTGGTTTTAATACCTAATGGAGAACATTCATTGGACAAGTTTGTGGCTCCCCTAGGACACACCATATCTTGCCTGGGTTAGGTTTTTAAAGGGAATTTTATGCTATGTGCAGGGGATTGAATGGTATATCCTCCAAATTCTTGTCCACCCAGAGCCTCAGAATGTTATCTTATTCAGAAATAGGACTTTTTCAAATGCAATGAGTTAAGTCAAGGTCATACTGAGTTAGAGCAGGCCCCACAGAAAGAAAATGACGCCGTGAACAAGCAGAGATGGGAGTTGTGTTGCCAGAAGCCAAGGACTGCCTGGGGCTACTAGGAGTTGGGAGAGAGGATTCCTCCCTAGATTTTTCCAAGGAAACATGCCAATGCAGCCACCTCCACCTTGATTTTAGACTTGCAGTCTCCAGAACTACAAGAAAGCACATTTCTTTTGTTTTAAGCCACTGAGTTTGTTGTACTTTGTTACAACAGCCCTTCAGGAAATGAAAACACCATGTTGAAAAGTTTGTACAGACACAGGCTATTGTCTGGAAGGGGTATGGGCGTGATTGGCTGAGCAACAGAAAAGTTTCTTGAAAGAAGCCTTAAGCAGCTGATCATCAAGTGGATGAAGTGAAAAGCGTGATTAGAGATGGCCACCATGGCTGGAACAGGAAAACTTCCACCATCCAGAGGACAAGGTTCAGCCAAGTACTGGAAAGAAAACAGATGAGCAAGTGGGTGCAAAATAGACCAAACATATACCATACATAACACTGGTGAAGTGCTTGTGTGTGTGATCCTGAAAGATTTTATGGCTTTGGCTGCTGCACTTAAAAATAACAGATCAGTCATGGTTCCTTTCTTCATTCTCCATTTTTTTTCACAGTAACAAATTACACTTGGAGTGATTTCAGTTTTTAATATTTATCACTTTTTTTTTCTGTGTTCAAGACAATATGAGCAATTTGTGGGATGTCTAAGGAATTAATCCATCTGTGTGTATCTTTTAGAAACATGAGTTGAGCTATCCTTTCTTCTCACTCTATCCCTCACCCTCAGTCTGGATAATTATTCGGTGAAACACAGAATGACTCTAAATGCATTTCTGATCTCACGTGTATGAATCATGAGAATGGTACGGGGTGAGGGGTGGTTCACTTGTGTGTGATGCATGGTGATCCTGCTGGAAGAATGGCCAATAATAGATCCAACTTGGATTACGTCTTGTTTTGACTCTACTTCAATGACTGGCGTTTGGCCTATTACTTATCAGATGCTCAGTACAGTAGTAAGAGATAATTCAACAGAAAAATGAGAAGCCTGACTTTGGGAATGATAAAGACATGATGTAGATATTTAATCACAAAATTTCCACAATGATCACATATAAGGGAGGGGGTTTGAGTCACTTGTCAGGATGACATCCTCACCCTTACTCCATGTCTTTGCCTATTCACCCATCAGAGCTGAGTTTTGCAATTCTCTGCTATGGAGTGATTTCCAACAATTCACATGGTGATGCAAATTAGAACAGGGAAGTATGTCACAAAAGGAGTTGTAAACTGCAGAGTTAGAACAGAACAGACTTGGTAGGGGGCATTGGTTTGATCATATGAATTTGTATTGATAATGGAAAGATAGGTGACCCAAAGATTTCTGATCCAGATGGAAAACTCCCCAGAAAGAGGAGAAGTGGACTCAATGGAATGGACTGTGATCATTCAGCATGGCCAGCAGCATCCAGTTACATTAATCTTTCAATCAACCTATTTTTAGGGCTTCCTATAAAGCTATATACCAGGAACTGGGATACAAACCTTCAGGGACTTGCCATTATAGGAAGTGTGATGTGTGACAGAATTACAGCAGAAAATTACAGCAATGTGATCATTCATTCATCCATTCATGCATACATTCCCCAAATGCTCATTAACACCTCTCTGCAGCAGGCATTGGTACCAGGTTTTAAGAATACAAGAATGAAAAATGAATGGTCCATGCCCTTATGGTATTTATAGATATTAAATGAATAATTACAAATGTTTTAAACAACTAAAAATAAATGCAGCATGCCATAGAAACATTTAGCATTCGAACCAACCTCATGATGGTGACTGGGAAGGGCTGGCTATATTGAAACCGAAGGAAAAGTAGGAGTGAAATTTTTGAGAGAGTTCCACACATAAAGAACTTCACTTGATAGCTCTGAGTAAAAAGAACTCTAAAATATGCTATTTGACTTAAGCATATATATTAAAAGAAAAATTATGAGAAAGGAAGCCAAATATGTGGGCAGGTGCCTAATTACACACAGCCTCCATAACTGTTAGGAATACAGGTCTTACTCCTTAAATCCTTAATCCTTGAAACCTGAATCTGCACACACAGTGGGAAGCCAGTGAGTCAGCGAGGAGTGAAGGGCCAGATGCACACTTTTAAAACACCTCTCAAGGCACAGGGTAGAGTGTGTATGGTAAAGGCCAGAAGCTAGACAACCGGTGATGAAGGAATTGCAGTGTCCAGGAGAGAGAGGATGGCTTGGACAAGGAGGGTGGTAGTGGGAGAAGTGGATGGTTTCAAGACACAGCTAAGAATTAGCAGTTAGATTGGTGACCCATTAGATGGGGGCAGATGAGAGAGGGGGAAGCTTTAGAATAATTCTTGAATCTCTGGCATATAAATACTACTGGTTTACAAAACTAGTGATTCTCTTACAAGTATTGGATAGGACAGCTCCAATCTTGGCTGTGTTCAATAGCAAATTTTTCAAAATAGATAATTCACAGCAAGCCTGGCAATTCTGGGGTAGCCTCATATTCCCAACAGGGAATCAGTATGATTTTTCTGGATGTTAAAGATAGAAATTGACTCAAAGTGAAGGAGGACTATGCCACCTTATTTTTGCCTCTATGAACATGACAATTAAAAAATAAAATGAGTCTATGGGTATTTTGAAATCATGTAAGTCTATGTAAAGAGGATGAAGTTGGCAGAGAAGCAGACATGGTGAGCTTAGGTGACTGTTAGAGGTAGTATCATTTTTTTGTATTTTGTGGAATCTAAAAGCAAGTGTAAACTTGTAGCTTTTTTTTTAACCATTTGACTATTTGTAGGCAGGTTAAACTTTCTCCAAAATCGTTTACCTTGGAGGAAACCTGAGATCTTCAAGTAAAGGATGGCCCCTAAAACTCCACTTTGCAGAATCATTCATATATTCAATAAATGTGGATTAGATTGCAACCTAAATCAGAATCTATATGAAATAATGCATTAGAGTGAGGAAGATCTCATTTAAATGACATTTAAAAATATCTACTTCTGCAAGTTAAAAATTTAAATAATTGCAATTAGCCTCAAAAAAATTATGAATTTTATAATTTATGGTTTCTCATGTAAATATGCTGACTTGCTGGCGTGTCATGTTGAAACTAAGATAACCCAAAGTGAAATACGGAAAGCGAAAATATTTATTGCCCTTGATTTATCCAGTCAATATTTATGGAGTAGCAACTGCAGATGTTAAGCCTTTAGATTGCTGTAGTAAATTAGACTAAGTATTCTCCTTCATGCAGTTTATATTTTAGGCTTAAGAGGAATACCACCATTTTAAATGTATTCTTTGAGTGTAATAATGAACAAGCTCAAGTTGCTATGGGTACACTTGGAAGGGGCAGCAACCTTGAATTGAAAGGCATTGAGAATGATGGAAAAGTCTTCCTGGAGGAAATAACATCTAGGTTGAGTATCAAAGGAATAGCAGTACAATGGAGCTAGTTAAGTCAGGCTGCTTCTAGCCAGAGTAAAGTGAAGACGATCTGCAAAAGTCATGAGAGAAGAGAGAAAGGGACATGAGTTGTATCCATGAAATGAGTGACTTGGCTGGATCATAGAGCTATAATATTGAATTGTGATTTACTTAGGCTAGACAGATACATGGGAACCACATTATAAAAGACTTTTTCAGTGATAATAAGAGTATGCCTTTCTGCTGAAGTCTTCAAATATCATGTTATAATTCTGATGCTATTTGATTATTTTTTATAAGTACAAATGCTACTTTTTAAATGATATAAAAATTTGGTAAGAATAAACTATTTAACAATGGAATATTTGGCATCAATTTAATAGAAGAATGAGATACATGTATTAACTTGGAGAGATATCTGTAATTTATTTTTTAAAGAAAAGAATGGGTTGCTTAACATTGTGCTTTGTATAATTCAACAGGTATAAAATTGTATGTTTATATGCACATATAAAGTTTGAGGAAGGGTACGCAAAACTGTTGGCAATGACTGCTTCTGGGGAATGTAATGAGAGTGAGTGTGGGGAAGGGAATGTACACAAAGATGTGCACAATGTCTGAACAAGAAAAGAAAGTAAAAAGAACGCTTTATTGATCCACCAGAAAGCAAAAGAAAGGATGAAACAAAGGAAAAACAAACTAAAATAGCACACTAAATAAGGTGGAAAAAATTCTAAATTTTTTTTACTCTTAATAAAAATGGTATATTTAAGAAATCTATTAAAATTAAATTCCGGAAAAGTCAGAGAAGACTTGAAAAATCCGTATAGATGCTGTCTATTAGTGTGTCAAAAAAATACAAAAAGAATGCAAAATCAGCAATTCTGAACAGACCCGTGACGTGCATAATGAATCTTTTACGAGGAAACCTTCACTAGTGAATTCTACAAAATTTTGAAGGTAATTTGAAGGTAATTTAACATCAATCCTTCACATTCTTCCAAAGGACAGAAAAATAAGTGATACTTTTCACTCACTGTAAGAGGCCAAAATTATCCTTACATCAAAAACAGACAAAAATATCACATGAAAAGAAAACTAAACAAAAAATTTTCTTATAAATCTATATTCAAAATGTCTCAACAAAATGCTAGCAACACATACAAAGCATGCTCAAGTATGTACTATCCTGGGAATGCTAGATTCGTCCATTCAGTATAGAATTTCTCCTATGTCTGTAGAAGATGCCAAGAGTCAGACTACCTCTGAGCAAGATGATTTGCAGCTAGGGGGCAGACCCTCGGGCAATTTGTCCACTGTTTGTTGGGGAGAAAGAGCCTGAGCCCATGGTGATCGTTAGGCACACAGTCATTGTCTAATACTCCCCTCACCTAACATGTACTGTCTCAACCCCGGAGGTTGCTCAGGGCTACCCTGCAATCAAGATTAGCCCACCTCCTGTAAGCTTGTACTTCTAATCCACATCATGCCTGGTTTCTTCCTGCAGTGAACAAGACCAGGGGCATAGGGGTTGTGATATCTGGCACATCTTGCAGGGTTTGGCAGGACATAACAGGACACCAGTGACATGGACCAAAGGGGAAAGGGTCACTTGGAAGTAAGTGAAGCCTTCAGCAGACAGTGGGAGGAATTCCAAAGGGAAACTACACTCAGGGCAAGTGGGACCTTTGGCCACTCTAGAATCTAGGGAACCTCTCTCAGAATAAGGGAGGCCTTTGGTAAATAATAAGCAAAGATATTTTGAGAAAACAATGGGTAACTTCCTATTTGGGGAGTTGTGAGAATTAGAAACTTCTCGAGGAAGATGGTGATGTTCAAGCAGAATTTGAAAGTGAGGAGAATAGTGAGGTTCAGTGAGAATCTGAACATAAGGAGAACTGGGAACCAAGAGTGTATGAAAGTTTTTCTGGCCCTTCTTCAGTGGAAAAAGTACATGATACAGACATAAATAAGCAAGAAATTATTTGTGGCCATTATGGCTGCTCAGATCAAACAATTGAAAGACTGGGTAAATAGTCTCACTGTAAGAAATGCCAACTTAGAGCACCCAATATTGCCCTCAGTGCCTCCCTATGTAAATGAGCCACCTGGGACTTCTTTTATGAAGGCTGTGTTAGAAGGGCGTAAAAGCAGTGACTTTAATTTGGAAGACACTTTGGGGCTTTTTCCGGTCACAGTCACTAATATTCCTTCTGATCTGCAACACCCTCAAGGGGGCCAACGTTTTGATCACCATATGGTCACCTTTGTGGTTATAAAAGATTTGAAACAGGCCACAACACAGTATGGCATGCAGTACCTGTTTTCTAGAGGTCTGTTACAGGGGCTCGCACAAGAGCAGTAACTCATTCCTTATGACTGGGACGTGACTGCCAGAACTGTTCTTGAGTCTGGACAGTATTTACAGTTCAAATCCTGGTGGAAGGAAGAGGCTGACCTGATAAGTCTCCAAAACCAGCAGAGAGGAGTCCCTATAACTCAGAACAGCTCACTGGGTCTGGTCAGTGGCTGGGGATTCCAAATCAACTTCAGAGTGATGATATAGCTGTAGTCCAGAAAAGGCTGTGTTGTCTTAGGGTCTGGGAAAAGGTTCAGGTTCCTAGAGATACCTCTAAATCTTTCATTAAGATAATGCAACTGGGGAATGAACCTTATACCAACTTTCTAGCCTGTTTGAAAATTGCAGTTGATAAGACCTTTGCCCAGCCAGAGCTCAGAGATATGCTCTTACAAACTTGAGCATTTAAGAATGCTAACTCTGAGTGTCAAAAGGCCTTGTGACTGAAAACACAAAGTACTACCTTAGAGGAATATATACAGGCTTGTGCTGATATAGTAATGGAATCCCACAAGGCTAATTTTCTTGCTCCCACTTTAAAAGAAGGGTTCAGTCTGTACCATCCTCAATGTTATAAGTGTGGAACATTGAGACATATGAGAAAGGAGTGTTGGAAAGGGATCATCTATAGGAAAAGCAATGATCAAAAGACATCTAGCAAATGGAAACCCCTGGGTCACAATAGGAAAGAACCCCATTGGGCAAGTGAGTGCCACTCTCCATATGATGAAAAGGGAACACCTTTATTGCAGGGAAACTAGTAGGGAGGCCCAGCCCAGGGCCTGAAGGCTAAAAATATGGGTCTGAGAATCTAGTCATTCACCAGCAGCTTTACTCTGTTAATTCTCTTTTACATGACATACGAATATGTTGGACTTACCGACATATGATAATGTCCTTTTGCTTTCTAGCATGGGAGCAAAAGAATTGAAAACAGGAGTGTGTGGTCCTTTGCCCCCACATGCTATTGGATTATTGCTCAGGAAAAGTGAATTAGAATCTCAACATTAGGAATGTTCGTCCTGTTATTGATGGTAATTATTTTGGGGAAATAAAGATCATGATCTTGGTAAAACCAACCAACTCAAATTTTGGCTGGACAAAAGATTGCTCAATTGCTACGCCTACTGCACATTAAATTACAAGGTACTGGGAAAAAACGTACTGGTGAGCCTAGTAAAACAAGCTATATTTTCTGGAAAATGTCTGTCAATAAGAGTAGGCCTCAATTGACTCTTATGCTGAAGGATAAAACCTTAAATGGCCTGGTAGACACCAGCGCCAATGTTTTGATTATGGCTTTAAATCAGTGGCCCAGGGAATGGCAAAAACAAAGTGTGGATATTAACTTTGTCAGCATCAGAAATCTAGATTCAATCTTTCAAAGTATTTTGCCTTTGACCTGCTTGGGGCCAGATAAGCAGAATGCTCAAATCCGACCATATATAGATAACATTGCTATTAACCTATGGGGTCATGATTTGCTCCAGCAATGGAATGCCATGATAAACATACCATCCCCTCATGTTAATTCCTTGCAAATGTCAAATTTAGCATAGAAGCCACTGCCCCAAAATAGGTCTCAGGTTTTCCTGGAAGAGTAGTAATCCAGTGTGGTTAACTATGGAACAATTGGATGCTTTAAAAGTAGTAGTACAGAAACAATTGTAACAAGGGCATATTGAGCCCTCTACCAGCCCTTGGAATTCTCCTGTTTTTGTGATAAGAAAGAGATCAGGTGAGTGGAGAATGCCCACTGACCTTTGAAAAGTTAACAAAACTATTAAACCCATGGGACCCCTGCAATTAGGACTTTCTTTACCCTCTATGATTCTTTCCAGTTGGTATTTGTATGTTATTGACTTAAAGAACTCTTTTTTTACCATATTCCTGCACCCTGAAGACTGACCATGTTTTGCCTTTTCTGTTCCTGTCTATAATCAGCAGAAGCCTCCCAAGAATTATCAGTGGAGGTTCTCCCACAGGTATGTTGAATAGGCTTACAGTGTGTCAACAGTTTGTTGATTAACTGTTACAGATTCTCAGAAAGAGATACTCTACATCCTACATTATTCACTATATGGATGATATCTTATTAATACAACAGAGTTTGACAGTTTTATGAGAAATATTTGAACAAGCTGTATGTACATTAAAGCCTTATGGTCTTCAAGTTGCTTCAGAAAAGGTGCAAACAATAGCTCCTTATAATTATGTAGGATACAAATTGACTCAAACTCAAATTCTTCCACAATGTGTTAAAACATTAAAAGATATGTTAGATAAGCAGAGAGGGGGAGAGGATACCCTCCCCTTGAATAATAGTCCTAAGTACATGCTCACTAGAGCTCTTTTCACTCTCAATTTTCTGAATCTCAGCAATGACAGAAATACAGCTGCAGAACGCCATTGGACATCTCTGGATTCATTCACCATCCTCTCCAATACAACAACCTTTTTTAAAAAAATTAAATCATAGCTGTGTACATTAATGCAATCATGGGGTACAATGTGCTGGTTTTATATACAATTTGAAAGATTTTCATCAAATCAGTTAGCATAGCCTTCACAGCATGGGATGGGGGACAATGGAAAGAGGGAGGGTAATTGGTGGGACCACACCTACGGTGCCTCTTATGAGGGTACATGTGAAATTTACTAAATGTAGAATATAAATGTCTTAACACAATAACAACAACCTATTTTTTATAGAAAACCTGACATGTCAGAGTGGAAGCCTAGTTGTGTACTGCATTGGGGTTGAGGTTTTGCCCATATTGTTACAGAACATCAAGAGAAGCAGTGGTTACCAGCCCTCTGGATTAAGCCTCGACATGAGCAGGAAACCTTGCCAGCACTTTAACAGACCTGTTTTCCCTAACTTTTCTATTATTCACAGGATCCTGATTTTTGGAGCCTAGGTAATTTCATAACAGAGAAACCCTGGATCAATCTCCTCTATGGGAACTCTAGCTGCCTCTCCCATATCACCGTCCATCATCAGCAGGAAGCAGTTAAGAGCGGTCAGTGTCCTGTTTCCCTAAGAGTCAGTTGAAATTTCTATGCAGAGTGGGAAGATTGATACAGGATTTCATTATTTTGGGCTGAGTAACAAGCCCCAGGTAAGCTTGGTATGCATCTTCTAAACCTTAGGAAATTATGTACAACAAAGACCTGGAACAGCAAGCTTTGAGGTAACGTTTATACTGGTATCGGCCAAGGTAAGAGAATTTCACTTGTTGGATTTACATCTGTTTCATTTGGGCACCTGATCTTTACTTAGAGTCATCCTACTCTCTTTGGAATGGGTCTGAGTTTGGTACAGCCCTTTCCCCACCTAACGTAACTTTGGGTGGTGGTTAATACTTCCTATGGAAGTGTCATGGGCCATATGGGTCAGTCCCCAGCACGTAGTTGGGTGATGATTAGCACAAAGGGGACATGTTTTCCACTATGTCTAGTTTGGCTAAAATAGTTTCCCTTATACACGGATTAGTTCCATTGGTGTATTTTTGTTTTAGTTATATGCCCTTTTATTTCTTTTACTTAGCATGAGGGAAAGCTCCTTGGTGAGGAGAACAACTGAAATAACCAACAGCAGGTTTTCTCCCTTGTCTCTCCAGAAATGTCTTTGAATACACTAGAGGGGGGGAAATGTAGAGGATGCCAACAGCTAGACGAGCTCTGAGCAAGATAATTTGCAGCTGGGGGTGGACCCTTGGGCAATTCATCTGCAGGTGTCTGTTGGGGAGAAAGAGCCTGCCCATGGCGATCCTCAGGCACATAGGCTTTGTCTAATACTCCCCTCACCTGTCATGTGCCATCTCAGTAAAAGGCAACTGTGGAGGTTGCTTGGGGCTACCCTGCAATGAAGGTTAGCCCGCCTCCTGCAAGCTTGTACTTCTAATTCGAGTCACACCTGGTTCCTTCCTGTGGAGATGGAAACCAGGGCCATAGGAGTTGCAAAATATGTTTTATCTTTTCCACTAGATAATATGCAAGTCTTTAGATTTTGCAGACCAAATTTCTACCATCTGGATATTTATCACAACCCGTATCATATTTATGCCATATTATCTCTGCTCTCTAATTACACTGGCCTGTTTTTAATCCAGTGAAACACTGGCAAAGTTACTTAACACCTCTATGCTTTCTTTTTCTGTTATGTAAATTGAATAATACTACTCACCTTTAGATTTGTCATGAAGATTAAGTGATATAATGTATGTGAAACATTTAGAACAGCAACAGACAAATCCTTAATAAATGTCATTTATTATTTTTACAATATGAATGTATTCCAGAAGGTCACCTCTCAAGTATAATGTACATATGTAGGTTTATGAACATTATTTTTACCCTAAGGACATGATTCATAGCTTTTAAATGAAATTTTCAAATGTACACATGAATTTGAAAATGGTTAAGAACCATTATTCCAAGGAGTAACAGTATTCAAATATAGACAGACAGTATAAATCTTCGAAGACTAGGCTACTGAGAACAGAATCTCAGTTTCGAGGGCAGGTGACAAGATCACAGTTACTTAGAGAAAGATCACTTTGTGTGCCTCATACCTTTATTCTCTATCTGAACGTTTACTGGAATTAGTATACATTGTACAAAAATCTGCCCTGCATCCAATTGAACACTTTTCTTTGGGGCATTTATTCCTTTCCTCTCCATTAGGCATATGCCAGAGATTGTAATCAAGGTACACTTTTCTTTTAATGAAGGGCCAGGCGTTGATCCTCTGAGTCATTTAGAAATTCCCTTTGTTTCAGGGGTCACGTTAAATAGAATGTTGAAAAACCTGAGAATGTTGGCATTTGATAGTGCATCACTGACATCCTAGTAATTTTGTTTGATATCCACATATCAATTTTGAAATACAAATATGGTGAAAGAAAGAAAATGCTAAGAATAAACAAAGTAATTGTCACATTTTTGCCATTAAAGGAGCAATTTCAGTGTTAAAGAGTCACTGACTTCCTATTACTGGTTTAGGGATGGCAACGTGAGAGTTGCAGACAATTCAACTCTTCCCCCTAAGAATTATTTTGACAGGGAGACAGGAAGAGTGAAGAAAGCCTTCCTGGAGTGAACATGGCCTACCAAGAGAGCCAACATGAATGGCCCGCAGCAGGATGGACCTGGTGTCGGTGCTCTGGCCGTTGGGATGAGTTAGTTCTCTCCCTAACACCAACCAGGACAAATGCACTGGGACTGAGCTTCTTACCTCTGAAGTGGAAATGGTGTGTGCTTGACAACTTGAGGACCTGGATATGAGGTTTTATTGAGTTATGTTTAATGAAGATTTTAATGAAAACAACTTAGATATATTATAATTCACTGAATATTGGGGAAACTACAGAGAAGGATGAACATGTTTACTATTTGCAGGGGGGTTATGGTTAAGTTGGGGGAAAGCTATAGTTTTGAAAAACAATTGACAAAATATATACATGTATGAATGTATGTATTTCATATATATCAGGCGAGTTGATAATATGTTTCTTTGTTGAAAAAGAAAATAACTATCTCAAATTTATCAATAAGATAACCTCTATTGTTGCTGCTATGACTGCTAGAGAGGAAGGATTTAAAAGGAAACATAATTGCTAGAAAGAAGTATACTCTGGGCAGCACGGAAAAATGTAAAGCATTTCATAATTAAATTATTTAATATTTTCTACCTAATTTCAGAATTCTATAGGGGCCATGGAACACATATTTAAAAGGTGTGCAAGGGACACCATTCATTACAAACCAGGAAAACATAGTTAGAATTTTATTAAAAATTGACTAATAGGCACTTCAGATAATTGAAATGACAGCTTGTTTTGACAGCTGCAAGCAAAAAATATACTTGTTCAAAATAGGGAGTGTAAATCTATTTAATTTCCAGAAACAAAAATGAAGTACAGGTTCAACTTAATTCAGTCAGCTTATAAAGTGTAATAATAAGGAGTAACTACCTCTTTACCTGATGAGTGAACCTTTGGCAACTGGAAGGCTTGCCCGTCACTGCACGTTGCAGCTAGATGTGAAGGCCTTTGCAGGCCCTCGAGTGGAAGAGGTGATTTCCTCCAGCACCCTAAAAGGAAGCAAAAATCAACACAGAAACAAAAAGTATCCACAAAAAAAACTTTAGATGCATAAAATACCTCTTAGTGACAAATTTGGAGATCATCTCCCAAGTAGAATGAAGCAGGTACACATTTCTTATCCACATGCCACGACCCCCATAAGTAATTTGTAATTACATTGTAACTGCTACAGAGTGAGATAAAATAAATAAATAACAAAGATAAATTTACTAATCAACAAAACAGGTCAAAGCCAAGATCAAGAATAATCCAGGGAATGTGAAAGTATACCAGTTTTCCCTCGTTGGGACGTGGCTGCTAGGTTTTATTGCATTTATTCCCATAGATGAAATCAAAAGGACAAACAAAGCAGACGATGAGCCACATCATGGCTTCGCAAACTGGCTCTATACCTCATTAGAAAGAAGAAAGTGAAACATAGACTCCAGCTTTACCATCTGAGCTTTTATGCTCTCCTGATGTATTTATTTCATTTTATTTTAGATTCGAGTAGTCATCTTATTAGAGACTCAGCCAGCTGAGAATTTATATTTCACTTTGATAAGTTGTGACTATCCTTTTGCTAAGAGAGCAGAATTGAACCCACTGAAAAGTAAAACCAGTCCATGAAAGGGATGCGGTTTTATTTTCTTAGATTTACCTACACTGCCTGTCATAGATGCATTTGTTTAAAATGTTACAGAGCATAGTATTGCCAGGAACAAGTTAAGCACCATAAATGTCTCCTCCAAATCGAATCTAAAAAGGCTGAGAATCATATAACACTTCATGGAAATCCAGTGTTTTGTTTTGAAATGAAACAATTTCAAAATTTGGACTACTGTCCTTGTTGAAGCAGCCAGGATCATTGTTATAGTGTAGAACCTTGGTTTCTTTTCATTCCTAGCTCATCCACACTGAGTCTTTCATTTGAAAACCAGTGTTGTAGGGCTGAAAATGTGTGTTTTAGGTCATCTGAGTAAATGGTCTTTTCTGTTTGTAGGTAAATGAACTTCCTAACTTGAGCCATACCCTTGACCTTATTAGTAAAAATATTTCATTGGTTAAATGTCTCAGGTCTGTTTTAATCACAAGACGTTCACTTCTTGGTTCACAGTTAAAGATTTACATTTCATATGTTTAATATCTTATGTGTAAACAGGAACCATAAATTATTGACTGGTTAATATGGTCCATGAATGAATTCATTGTTTCCAAAGTAGACAGATTTTATTTTTAAGAGAACAAGAACCACACTAAATCTTTAATGTCTGTTAGGCGTTACACAGAAAGAATGCCTTTAAAATTTAATAACAACAAATGGGAACATGTATTCAGATAGATCCATCCTGGTAAAAGTGCATTCCATTCCAAAATTTTAAATAATAAAAATAATTTTTTTAATATATTCAGTGGTATTAAAATACATAGCCACATAAAATACACATTTAGCCTTTACGTTGCTTAATAATGTAACATAATTCTAAAGAAAGGAAAAACTAATTGTTTTAAAATACAATAATGTAGAATACAATTATTCAAGAATGTAGGAACAAAAATTAGGTACATAAATATAAACTAAGGCATTGAATTGATGAAGCAGCCAATCCAAAACTTCCAGCATGAAAAAATTCAATAGTGCTTCAAATTCAAGGACATGGCAAAGAATTACAGAAACAAATTGTTACTAGAATTTCTTCCTTCAGTAGGTCCTTGGTCTTGGGGATTTAAAGAATTGATACCAGAACTTCGTCTTCTCTCCTGGCTGGCTCTCCAAATCTGATACCAGTGTTTCAGGTTCTTGGTCTCAGAGATTCTGGGTCACAGGAACAGTGGTAAGACAGGGTTTATTCACAGAAACAAAAATTATAACTTAACAAAAAAACAAAGCTCCTGGCAGAGAGAACCCAGGAGGGGAACAAGCTCTCCTGCCCCAGCTTCAGGTCTGTTCTCGGGCTCTCTGCTCAGGGGTTTACATAGTCGCAAGAGGTTGTTTTGCCAGAACTCAATGCTTACTTTTAGGGCATGGGTCTTCTCAATTACAGCAAGTTGTCCAACCAGCAACAAGGTGCCAGAGCTCTTGGGCCCCAGAAACTCACATGAGGAGATAGCAAGGCAACAGCCATGAAATTGACCAGCCAGAAATGCCTGGGAAAGAGACAGCAAGGAACCAGTGTCTCCCCACAGGTGTTGGGCCCTTCCAGCAAGCTGGTTCCTACAGCCAAGGCCGCATCAACATCGCCAGTGCTAAGGCGGCAGGTCATGGCACCACCTGTCCTGCATCAGAATGAACCCATGATCTACAGATCAGTGGTAAGATAGGATTGATTAGACCGAAAGGAATATGGAAGGGGTAAAAGCACCCGAGCTCTGGACAGAAGGACTTAAAAGCACCAGCGCTCCTGGCAGAGGGAAAGACCCAAGTGGGGAGTCTCTATGTGGGGTTTAGGGGTATGAGATGTTGAGAATTACACTTGGCCAGGACTTGGCAAATGGAAAGTGTTTTCGATGTTAATGAGTGTTATCAACAAATTAATGCAGTTCCTCCAGCTGAGAGCAGAAGGTTAGGGCATTCCCTTTATGAAATTGCCCAGGCCTAGTAAAACTGGGGTAACCTGTCCGGCCTTGAGTGGGGGGAACCCTGTATCAAAATAAATTTCTAAGATGTGGAAACAATAGTCTCATGTCACTGTGTATTGTACATAATATGTGGAATGAGAAAAGTAGATGGCTTTTCATTGTTCACCTGCCTAAAATGCAATTTAGAAGAGGAAGATACTCTTCTAGTTTAAATCCTGGATATAAGAAGAACCTAAACTCTGAACTCAAATTTAGAATTATTTAGATGATTGTAAATAAGACCAACCATTCATAATTATCATCACTCCTAAAGGAAAGATCTGGACCAGTGAGCCCTTCTTTCTTCCCTCTTCCCTATCTTCACAAGCAACATAAAGAGACAAGCAACAGAGGCATTTAAACTAAAGCTGGGAAGAAGTTCTGCGGAGATAGTAGTAGATCTTCCCATGGAGCTTTTGAGAAGGGTTAACTTCAAAAGAACCAGTAAAGAAATTGACAGAGATTTAGATCTCTACAACCAATAAAACCAAACCAAACAAAAACCAGTTCATGCCAAAAGAAAAATATACTAAAATAAAGTTCTTTATTATGTTTTCATTTTTAAACTAACAATTATTGAATGCTTACTATATGCCAGATGCTGATCTAAATGTTGTATTGTTGTATATGTACTTATAGAAACCCTGTGTTGAAGGCGTTATCCGTATTTAACATACAGGAGGCACAAGCAGATTAAGTAACTCGTATCAGCTGTGGAGCGTGACAGTGACAGAGCCAGGGTCTGGACGGGTGGGCTTGGCTTCTGAGCAGACGCACACACCTTCTGTTCCGTGTTACCTCTCACTTTTGGTGCTGGAGAGGAGAAAGTCCGCACTGTGTGTTTGCCTTCCCTGACTTCATTGTCTAAAAAAAAAAAAAATGTATGCAGACAATACCTCCTTAACAGACTGCAGAACCACTTTTAACCTTCTTTACTTTGTAGGAAAGAAAACTCTTAGGATATAAAGCTAAAACTCTGCAGAATAACCCCTTTTTTAATATAAAGAACTAAGAATGAATCATTAGCTATTAAATGAAAAAAACAAAAACAAAAAACAGACACAACCAAGAGAGAGGAACATAGATCTAATAAATGACCTCATGGGAAAGTAATTTTTGAATGCAAGATGAAAAAATAATGAAAACAGTTTTATTTATGTCGTCAAATAAATTCAAGAGAATATTTTATAAATAGAATAAATAGGTGCTCTATGGAAAAGGAACAAACAGCAGAACAGATAATGAGATATTGATAGAAATTTAAAATGTGACTGCTAAATTTTTTTAAGGGAGTAGGAAACTAAAAAATAAAAGGAAACTTTAATGGGCCAAGTTAGTAATCTGAAGGAAAACATGTAGACACCCTCTCAAAACAGGAGAAAAGACAAATTTATAATAATTATGAAAAAGACTTTTAAAAATGTGAGAACACTTAAGTCAGAGCAGGAACAATTGTGGATGTCCAATATCCACTTACTGGGGATTCCAGCAAAGTTAATTGACCCCATCTCTATAAAAAATATCTGTTACTAGAATGAAGTGAATAAATAGCTCACACCTACTCTTAAGTTAGTAAAATTAAAAATTTTTAAAGGTCAAAACCCTACCATAGAGAGAAACAAAAATGAACCAGCAAATGCACCTAAAGAGGTGACCTTCAAAATCAAGGTAACCATGGGCTTCAGTTAGGGTTAGGAACACCGGATGTGACAACACCCTGGAGCAAGACAGGCAGCGGCTGAGAGAAATGGTACTGAATGTAGACTTTTAGACTGACTCAACTCATTAATGGATAATGAGAAGGAATAAATACATTGTAATATATACAGAAACTAAGTCTTGGCATCTATATACTATTTACGAAAAACATACTCAAAAGATACTACAGCATATTAAAGAAATATCCTAAGACCAAAAGATGAAGCTCCTGGAACAATGACCTTGACCCATTCTTCCAGTGAAAAGACATCCCAAGAGGTCCCAGAAAATAATCTTGTTTAAACTAAAACAGGAAGTTGGAAGACTTCACAAATAATAAATTATGAAAATGTGGAGTACAATAGAGAGGCCAGCTTTTCTCACATCTTTTTCCATCAACAATGAAAAAGGCAGAATTCCAAATTAAAGCTGTGCAAAACAATAACAAAAGCAGCCATGATTTAACAGGAAACAAAATGAAACACAGTATGTTTTTGAACAATGGAAAGGAGAATCCATCTGATACTGATGCTTTAAAAATTCCTCTTTCAAGAGCAAAGTTTAGGGATATAGATCATAATGCTTTCTGTATGTATCCAGTTGTACTCCAAATAGTCCAATGAAAAATACTGACATACTTAAAAGTATTCACTACTAAAATAATTTAAATCATAACAGATAGTGAGAATCAAAAATGTTGTCTAATGTTGCTAAATCAGAGATTTATAACAAACGTATTACCTAGAGATTCATAATGTTAAGAGCAAATTAGAAATTACAAAGAAATGGGCAGCGCCTATGGCTCAAGGAGTAGGGCACCAGGCCCATATGCTGAGAGTGGTGGGTTCGAGCCCAGCTCTGGCCAAAAACTGCAACAATAACAAATACAAAAAAAAAGAAAGAAATTATAAAGAGGTGACCAACATGCAGAGAATATTTGTGAATATTTTATAAAATTTTGTAAACATTTAGCACCAATTTGCCATTTCCCCTATGTATGCCAACCTTAGGGTGACTTTTGGGACACCCTATATTTCTCCTAAATATTCTTTATTCTTTCTCCTTTGGATCTTTTTGTGAAATCTGCTGCACTTTATCACTTAGATGATGTCATATCTCCTTAAAGAGTCTCTCCATAGGCATTCTTACTTCTTCTAAGTCTTTCTATCGACAGAAATCTCAAAACAAAAATGAGAACGTCATCTACTTTGTGTAAGATGCATTGCTTTAATAATAAAGGGCACTTTTATTAACACAAAGCCTCTGCATTTGACTGTTTCTCTTTATTCATATTATATTTTCCTTCACTTGCGGGAATGTGCACTTTATGTTTTTTAGCTTCAAGGGTTTTGTATTCCAATATACATTGCTTATTTCTTATCCCACATTTAGGTAGAAAAGCTTAATCACATTCTCACTCGATCATATTCCCAAAAAAGTCACATATTATACTGAGCTATAATGCTTCTGGTGACCCTGAGATCATCTTTCGATTCTTATTTTTCTTTCTATGAAACTGAGCCCTATTAGATAAATTATTCATATGTGATAAAAATAGCAAGATCTCATCAGCTTTATCAAAGGTTCTGTGTGATCTGCAAAATCATCCATTATTGGAACTTCTCCATTTCTAGATATAAAATGGAAATAAGAAAACTTTAGAAAATACAAACTTAGGCTTAGTGAAAATAGAGTATTTTTAGAGTGCCTACTATAATTTTTTATCATATAAGCAGAAAATAGAATTATAATGTTTGTAGCATGAGGGAAAGCACGTAGAATGTCCGTAAGTGAGACGAATGGAAGTGGGCGGCAGTCTGACTATACATGTGGGGAAAATGGAATTTTGAAAGAAGTGGAGCTCACACAGCCCTGGATCATCGCGGATCTCAGGGTGTGATATATCTCAAATGCAAATTTTAAATAACTTAGACATGTGGCCAAAACCAATATAAGCATTCTTGTCTTTTGAAAGGCACATCTGTGGTCTTTAAACATGAATTATAGAAATTGTGTTCCAAAGTATATGAGAATTACAGGCAACACAACTTCAAAACATAAACTAGATAGAAATACAAGGAAAGAATCAAGCATTTATTCATCTTTCCTTATATGAACTGTAGAAGTGAGGAACCAAAGAGCAGGTGAAGGGAAGGATCTCCTTACAAAGACATGTCAGTGAACACAGGAGAAGAATGACAGCACCATAACACGGTGTCAACCTTCAGCACAGCTAAGGAATGAAAGGACCCAGGCATTGAACTTTAGGCAATTCTAACTTTATCAAAAAAGACAATTGGTCGTTAAATACCTCCTGTGATTCTTTATGAGGAACGCACACCAGCCAGGAATTACCTAATTAGCTACAATTACCTAATAAGTGAAATAAAGTAAAGTACGCAAAGTTAGCATAAGTTTGATTATGCCTCTAGATCCAACGAGTAATTTTGGGGAAATGCAAAGTAACTTGCTAAATCGTGCTGGGACACCACCAGTAAGGTACAACCTGTGGAAATTGCATGACAGATGACCCAGGTTCTTTCAGAAACAAATTTCAAGAAAGAGAAGTAATGAAGGGGGATCCTATAGATTAAAAATATACTTAAAAAATTGCAGGCAAAATTAAACTTCACTGTCTTGGAAGCACAATGCAAAGATAAAACAAGGAGGTAGTTGACGTGAAAGTCAGGAGAGAAACCTCTTAGTGGAGAAGGAAGGGGTTGTGGGTGAGGGACCCCACGTGGACCTCCTGGGGTCGTTGAGGAGCTCTTACTTTCTGACATCTGTGGGATTTACTGAGTGTTCACCTTTTGATAATTTTTCAAACTATGCATTTGCTTCATGAGGCTTTCTATATTTCTTATCAATAAGAATTACTAAAAAATAAAGCTAAACAAAGACAGATACTACTGCCAAGGTTAGAGAGAGAAAGTAAGTTAAATTACTCTAATGTACTCTGGAATTGGGGATCACAGTATAGATTAAATTATTTTAATTATTAAAATATTGAGTAAATCCTTTGTAATAATTTATTTTGTTCTAAGACTTTAGATTGGTGTTTGGAAGTTAGAATATAGCTCTAGTACTTGTTTAATGTTAAATTACTTTGTCCATCCTATTTCCTGCATTTCTTTTATTGAAATGAATATAAACTGATTGAATTTTTAGAATTTGGAGCAGCTCGTTGGGATAACTGTTAGTAAAAATAATTAAAATGGAATATACATACAGATTGGTGGGCTATTAAGATGTTACTATATTTTACCTATGTCAGCTAAGCATTATGAGAATTACCTCTAGATTTAATAAAGATCTTAAACTCTTTAGAGGAAAGCATAAGTCCATAGTGAATGAAACCTCATAATCAGAATCATAGTGTATCCTATTGCCAGGATAAAACCACAGCCAGGTAGCCAAAACTTGCTGTCAAGTTTGAATTTGCTGTCATAGAGGGGACTGAGTTCATATAAACCTAAGGGAACCAGTAGAAAAATAAAAGGGGGGAAATTCACCACCTTCAATATCCTATGAGTACAGAATGTGCATTAAGTATTATATTAATTTTTATTAAACATTTTCCACCTAACACCTATATCACTTAAGCTACAAATGATCCCAAACTTAAGTCTCATATTTCTCAATTTAGTGGCTTGTTTATATAACAATTTCAAAATTAATATTATATACCAAAATTAAAAATAAAATACAGCTTTCTTTTAAATGGTTTAGATTAATAAAAACTGCCTCCACGTGAAAAACGATACCTATTTAAAAAAATATTCAATGAAACCGTATAAATCCTTACTTCTAAGGCAATTTTTTGAAAATTATCTTAACTAGTAAATCCTTAAGCTACAATTATGGCTATACATGAACAAAACACTTCATAAACACTTTTTATTGGTTGAAAACATGCTTAATGAATCATAAACCGGAAAAATGTATTTAGTGAGAGGGTTTTTCCCAAAACAAGCACAGAGGAAGAGAGAAGAAAGGTGATTTACACTCCCTGGGTCCCCAGCACAGGAGGTTGGATTTGTCAGGAGACGGCAGGCAGTTCCCATCGCCCAGGGGTGGAATCCGCGGACCGCGCAAGCCCTGCTGTGCTGGGCATTTAGACTCCTGTGTGGGAACAGAGGCCTCCATAACTCTCCGACTCACAGAGATCTTTATAAAATGACCCAGCTTCTCCTTTTTTTTAAGTCTGGTTCTTTGCAGTAGAACCGCCATAGCTAAGATTTCAGAGCACACGGACACTTCTCCTCCATCGCGGAGACTCCCATCCTCCTTTGCTCTTGCATTTCAGACACCCGCACTGCCATGTCTTAGGATGAGAACATGTCTCAGAAGAGTGGCAAACACACTTGTGAAGGACACCACATGTCTTAAAGAAAAGGCTCTTTAAACCTGCATATTAAGCCCACATAACAAAATCCCCAAACTACAGATGTTGGTGTGGATGTGGAGAAAACGGAAAACTTCTGCACTGCTTGTGGGAATGCAAGCGAATACATTTCTTTTGGAAAGAAGTTTGGAGAACACTTAGGGATGTAATAGTATACCTACCATTCAGTCGTGCAATCCCTGTACTACAGCAGTTCTCAACCTGGGGGTTGTGACCCACAGGAACTGTATTAAAGGGCCACAGCATTAGGAAGGTGAAGAACCACTGCTTTACTAGGTATATTTGCCCCAGAATATTTCTTGTAGCCCAATTCATAATTTCCAAGTCATGGAAGAATCCCAAGTGCCCACTGAACCACAAATGGATTAATAAATTGTGCTATATGTACACCGTGGAATATAATGCTGCCTTTAAAAAGATGGAGAACTTTACCTCTTTTATGTTAACATGGATGGAGCTGGAATATATTCTTCTTAGGAAAGTAGCTCAAGAATGGACAAAAACATATCCAATGTACTCAGTACTATTATGAAACCAATATATAATCACCCACACTTTCATATGAAAGATAAAACACAACTGTACTCCAGGATGAAGGAGGGAAGAGGAGGGGGAGGGTAGTGGAGGGGAGAGGTTAGGTGGAGGGAGAGTATTGGTGAGACCTCACCTATGGTGCATTTTGCAAGAGTAAATGTCAAATCTATTAAGAGTAGCGTATAAATATCTTAACACAATAATTAAGAAAGTGTGGTGAAGGCTATGTTAACCAGTTTGATGTAAACATTCCAAATGGCATATAAAATCAGCACATTGTACCCCATAAATGTATTAATGTATCCACCTCTGATTTAATAAAAATAAAAATAAAGACTAAACATAGCTAATGTGTCTTAAGAGAGTACTCAAGAGAAAAATCAAAATATAAAGCCTTTATAAATTTACTTAAAATTTGCTAAAATTGAAAGTAATTATTAATTACTTATGTTACTATCCTAGAAATCATTTTTAAGATAACAGAGTGTAGGGACCTTATTAATTAGAGCCATGTATTAACTGGGTTTATAGCTGACAAAATGTGCAGGCATTTACTAGCAGCAGCTTCTGTGTGGGGACAAACGCGCCTTTCATTTGCCCATTGCTCTGTTCTATGCCTTTCTACTCTTCTAGGTATTTTAGGAATATACCTTTTAGGTTCCTTTGCCAGCTGGGTTCTGGCTAGTTGTGAAATCGGAGCAGGTGGGCGGCATTCTCTTTTTCTTGCTCTGCCCCACAGCCTACACAGAGGCTGTCCCTCCCCTGTGGCTCCAGTCCTACCAGGCTGCCCAGCCACATGGCCTGCCTTGCAAATTCTGACGTTCCTTTTCTTCTGCTTTTCCTTTAATCATTAGGTTTTCTTGACTCTCCACTGTGGCTAATCTGGGTTGCATAATTGATTGAAATTGTGTAACTGGATTCTCATTTTGTTCTCTACCTCCATATCCAACTTATGCAAATTATCTGTATTAAATTTTCTCTATTTGAAACATCTACCATGCTGTTTCCCTGAAGAGAACCAAAGGGATTCAGCAAATGTGTGGAAAATCCTCTACCGAGTGCATTCAGTGAGAAGGGGTCCAAGTTCACGCAGCTGTCAGACTACTTTGGAAACATTCAGCTCATTTCCAGCTCCTGTCTTCTCAGTCCTGATTGAGATCCATGTCAGCAGGGCCAGAGCACTTTGCTGAGGAAGAGGAAAGCAATGGAAGGAACACATCCCCTGGGAACGCTGTGCCCTGTGGTGGCCCAGCACAGTTTGCCTCACACACAATCCCCGACGGAAGACGGAATCCATGCACGAGGAGAAGTTTGATGCAGGAAGCTTTAGGCCCGAAAAAACATTCCCTTATGACAAGAAAAACAGAAAGATACATATATTTACTTTAAAAAGAATCCTGTGCCTGCTACAATTGGATGATAGTAATACATTACTAAGAAGAGAGAAATCCCAGGGCCTGTTAGAAAACAGGAGGAAAGACAGAGTAGAAGTCTTGGATTCAAGCTCTACTTGTTTTTTTTTTTTTTTCTTTTGTTCCCGTGTGAGCACAGAAAGTCATAAAACAGCGTTTAACCCTAGTTTCCTCATCTGTAACGACAGGAAAAATGGCGGTAACACCTACCCTACTTAATATCTAATAGTTACACAAGCTGGACAGCCGTGGAGAAGTTGCTTCTGTCTTAAAAAGAAGGCAGCATATTTTTCAGTGGACAAGTCATCACTTTTAAATCCTCTGCCAACCTCTTCTTTGAGAACAGCATAGCGGGCAGATATGTGAAACTAGCCTCAGAGTCGATGCAAGTTTCAGAATATCAAGGTAACATACGATGAGATGAGGGTATGGAAGAACTCGGGAGATGAGCACGAGGGGAAGAAGCCGTGGCAGAGAAGTGGCTGGAAAAAATACCATTGTGGGATACCAGGAGACTTCAGAGCAGGAAACTCAGCCTGATTTAAGGGCCTCTGCTATTCTTCCACTCCAATAAATGCCTATGTGAGTAGTTTGGGAAAAACTCAAGGAAGAGAACCGGCAGTTAGAGCAAGAAATGTAAGGTCTTCTCTTTCCCCAGGAAAATATGCACAGATTTCAATGAGAACCAGAGCCTACCTTTAGTGGGGCTTGATTCTAACTTGTTTAATCTCTAAGGACCAACAGGCTCAGTGCATACATGCACCAAGTAATATATGGGCAGGCGCGTGACGGACTAGAAGGGTGAGACAAATCTCATTTACTGCTTGTCTGTTCTCAATTAATGTTTAATAATGCTTCCAAGAGCTTTCGTTTATTTAAATTTTGCACTAGATGTGTTTCAATTTTAAATGAGTAATCATCAGGCTCTTGCCTTGTGTATTTCTCTAATATATAGGAAAATAGAAAAATAACATGACTTAATACTCCCTACATAGGTAATTCTAAAGTACCAACCAAATCAAAGCACAAGTAAGACATAGACAGTTCCACAGTCTGAGCTTCAGGTGCAGTTTTCAACCTTGACAATTAATTGTGTTCTTGGTTTCACTAAGAACCACTCAATGAGTATTATTCAAATGTCATTTTCAAAGCATATTTTGTTTTCGTTCCCTGGCCTTGCACGTGGGTTAGAGGTTGTTCTGCAAGTGCCTTGCATGACTCCACACGACAGTGAAAGCCTGTCTCAGTAATTGCTTCATTAATATCTTCATGTAGTTTTAAAAGCCTCCTAAAAGCAATAAGTTCTTCGGTGATATCAAATTTTACCATCACTGCACCTGTAATAACAATCATGTATAAAAAATAGTGCCAGTGCTATCTCTATACTGGAAATGCTTGTCTTAATTAACACGCATTATTTTGAAGGAATGCACTGGTTAATATATAATTTGTTAACATAAATGTGCATTGCATTTAGATAAGTGTAACTCTGTGAAAATGATGCTTTGAATACAATAAACAACATGGAATTTAAATGAGAAAAAAAAATCTTCCTAAAGTATTTTTTCCTTAAATACTTTTTCTTTAAATATTAAGGAGTATCCCAAAATAAAATGCATTATCATATATTCCCAAAGTAACTTTCTCGGTTAATATTTCCTTGAGGGATATCAAAAAGCAAAACTTAGATTATCATTACTGCATTGCCTATATTTCATATATTCTTTTTTGAATCATGGCTAATACAGAAATTGGATGATTTTTCAGCTTAGTTAAAAGATGTATCTTCTGTGTATACTGATATTTGCCGCTTTAATATTTCTTATCAGCAATGTCACACAATCGGGTAAGCCTGGCTAACTTTCAGACCGTTTCATGTTTAGAATCAGCAGATTGTGTTATTTAGTCTTTTGTTCGTTTTGTGATGATTGGAATGACAGGTATCCTTTGAATGAAGGAGTGATAGTTTTCTGGCAAAGTTAAGTATCTTTAATGTCAATCTTGTCTTTAAACTTTCATTTAAAAATAGAAATAATTTCCATGACAGAAAACTTCTTGCAACGGATTGAAATACATTTCTATTTTATTTTGGACAGGATTCGCCAGATACATGCTGGGGGCAGTAAGATGCAATGCAGGTAATTAGAATGACAGTCCGTGTCTTCTTAGCAAGTCTGTCCCTTCTGTGCCACCATCAGACTCCTCTCATTCTTTAAGCCAGAATTTAGGTTTTATCCCCCTATGAGGTTATATACCATTAGAGTTGAGTAAATATTTGCTCTTCTCCTATAACCGTCAGAGTGTACAGCGCATGTTTGAGGAGCCATAATTAGCAAGGCACGTGAGTGTCTGGTAGGAAACACTGAGATATTTTGAAAAAATAAGTCCAAGCAGGAATATCACATCTCCACAAGGGAAACTGCCTTCTAGGGAAACTGTTCCCTAGACTGTTATTACCCCCAAAATGTACAATTGGCTGTAAAACAATTCTCTTTTTTTATAGAAGAGAAAACTGAGATTTGGACCTTAGTGGACTTATCAAAACTCACTAGAGAAAGGTACTCAGGAAGGGCTGGACATGGCCAGTGTCCCTGATTGTCGACTCAGACATTTTTGCCCTACTCTGTCTTCTCCTAAACCCCTGTCTAAATATGAGCATTCTCTGATAAGTGCCTGCAGCCTCCTCATGTTTGAGATGAAGGTTTTGTACGTATAATCAACAAAAAGGTTTTCAATGGAAAAAATATATAAATGATGAGGTATCTTTAGTTTCTCTTAGTAAACTCATTTCAATTTGTTTAAGGAAGTCCGTGTACTTGTTCACAGTGCTGACATTCCCAGCTTTTGTGTGTGTCTTCTCATTACTGGGCGGCTTATCGCACAGGTTGGTAAAGCGCACAGCTGTGCAGCCTGCAGTTCACAGCAAAACTCATCTCACAGAAAAAGGTCAAGAATCTCTCAATTTCTTATGATATATTTAAACTGTCTCTTTTTTTTTTTCTTAAAGACTTACCTTATTTCAGTTATATCAACTGGGTGGATATATAGTCATGTCTTGAATGAAATCTTCCAGAATTTCACATTTCCCAACAGTTACATAAAGGTTTAAGGGGCCAGATGTGGTGGCTCATGCCTCTAATCTTAGCACTCTGGGAGGCTGAGGCAGGTGGATTGCTTGAGCTCAGGAGTTCAAGACCAGCCAGAGCAAAAGCAAGATCCTTTATCTACTAAAATAGAAAAACTGAGGAAAGGGGATCACTTGAGCCCAAGAGTTGGCGGTTGCTGTGAGCTATGATGCCACAGCACTCTACCCAGGGCAATAGCTTGAGACTCTGTCTCAAGGAAAAAAAAAAAAAAAAAAGGTTCAAGCAATAGCTGAGAGTTTGAATGATCATGCTACATTTTGATTTTCTTTTTATTGTTGTTTCATTAGTTTACTCCTTAAACTTAATTTATCTAAATAATATTTACTGCAAATGCTTATACTTAAAGTTAGATAGATACACCAGGAAACCAGAAATAGCAGGGGCAAAAAGAATCTAAGAATGATTCTTAGGGGATGAAAAACAGAATGCATTTGATTGACATTTAAAATGGGAAAGATCATCAACAAGGCAGAGCGATTCAGGAAGGTGCTTCCAAAGGAGCAGGGAAAGTTTGCACTTGAACAGCAGAGATTGTGACAACACAGAGGAGTACACGCTGTGGCTGCACAGTCCGTGGAGAGGAGCGAGGCTCTGGCACATGTTCAAGCATCTGGGATATTTTTAAACCCAATGGTGGCGATTAAAAAAAAGCTTCACACCCCTCACAGATGCAGAGGAGGAAGGGTCTCTATTTGATGACTGGCTTTATGCCACTTGCAATGGGCAGGAGGGAGGTAAGAAAAGAGAGCAGGAAGGCTTTCTTCTTGGATCTGCAGTACTTTTGGAGAACAAAATGAATACAGCAACTTGTTTTGTTTACTCACTGCATCTCTGTGGCTGCGCTGGATTCAGCCTCAGAGGCATAGCATTTACATCTTAAAGAAACCTCTTTGGGTTGCTGTGTGTCTTTATTCCAAAAACCCCTACTGCCAGATTGAAGAGTGGAGTCAGTCATTTCCAGAGCAGCCTCTTTCAGTTTGATGAGGGTCTCATGCATCATTGATATGTGAGCCAATTTCTGCCTCCTCACAGGAAGAAACAAGTACTTTAAATTAGCCCTGAAATAAAATTGGAGTTTACATCCCTAATGAAGTGAACGCGGAGATAACTAATGCATTAAAACTTCCACAACGCTGGCAAATGGGGCAGAATTCAGACATCATAATTTATAAGTTAATTGACACCCCTTGTTTTCAGATCTATTCCTATTTTGTATTTGTGGATGCAGTATAATTAAAAGATCGTCTCCTCTGGGTTGAATTCCTTCAACATCATATGTATGAAATAGTTCGAAATCTCTTATTTTAAAGACTATATGTTGATAGTGACAATTTTACCTAATAACTAAACAGTATAGACAATAAAGTTTTTCTCAGTTTTTGCATTCATTTTAAAAGCCCCTGTAATTTTTTGGGGGGTTACCATAAAGTTAAAATAAATATTCACTCACCAAGTGTCAAAAATGTATGCTCCTCTGCCTCCCAGTGCCCTGCAGATCTTTTCTGTCATTTTTCCTTATCCGCCATGCCTTCCCCATGTATGACAATATCAGTGTAACCTGTTTGATCATTTTTCTCTCCCTTCACAAGTTACTATTCCTTTGGAAATGCAATGTACTCTCATTTATATAAAGTGTTCATTCTTACATTTTGTGTTTCCTTCACAATGATTGCCTACCTTTGGTCAGTGAGGGAAACACACCACTGTCACCATCTGTAAGATAGTTTAACATCTCAATTTTGTATCATTATTTCTTTATTGCAGTATTTCATTCTAATAATTATTTGTTTTGTGCTTAAAAGGAAACAAAAAATAAAAGACTTGACTTTTTTCATATTATCATTATATTCATTCCTTACTTCTGTGGCACAGGAGATTATGTAGTAAACTGTAGTGTTCTGATTAAGTAGAAAATACTGCATATTGCCAATTTCTGTTCCTGCATTAATTTTGAAAACTTCAACATGCCTACTTATAATTTTAACAAAGGAAATATATTAAGAAATGTAAAGTTTAAAGATATAAAGACTTTTATGAAAATAAGAATATTTTTGGCTCGAGAAGTCAAATTATTTTTTCACGATCACACTGGTGGTACTTCTCAGAGAAGATTCAAATAAACTCTGACAATTTGCTCTGATAAATTTGGCCAACTAATATTACTGTAACTGCTCATTTGAGCTCTCATCACACTATTTAAATAGCTTTTTGAGATGATAATGTACATAGTAATTCTTATATTGGTACAATTCAGTTGTTCATAACAAATTACTGAGCTGTGACTGGGTACCTGTGGCTCAACGGGCTAGGGCACCAGCCACGTACATCTGACCTGGCAGGTTCGAATCCAGCCCGGCCCACCAAATAACAATGAAGGCTGCAATCAAAAAATGGCCGGGCATTGTGGCAGGCGCCTGTAGTCCCAGCTACTTGGGAGGCAGAGGCAGGAGACTCGCTTGAGCC
>CAUYON010111501.1:0-23420 GCA_963573935.1 Arctocebus calabarensis | reverse complement strand
CAAGGTAAAATTTCAATACTTTTGATTCTGTTGAGGTTTGTTTTGTGTCCTAGGATATGATCAATTTTGGAGAATGTTCCATGGGCTGATGAGAAGAATGTATATTCTTTACCTGTGGGATGGAGAGTTCTATATGCATCTATCAAGCACAGTTGTTCTAGGGTCTCATTTAAGTCCCTTATATCTTTGTTTAATTTCTGTTTAGAGGATCTGTCCATCTCTGTAAGAGAAATGTTAAAGTCTCCTGTTATTATGGTAGTATAGGTTCTCATCTTGCTCACACTGAGTAAGGTCTGTTTCAAGAATCTGGGAGCATTTAAATTGGGTGCGTAAATATTTAGAATTGAAATGTCTTCTTGTTGTATTTTTCCCTTGACCAATATAAAGTGACCATCTTTGTCTTTTTTGACTTTAGTTGCTTTAAATCCACATGTATCTGAAAATAATATTGCAACTTCTCTTTTCTTCTGAATTCTGTTTGCCTGAAAAATTGTCTTCCAGCCCTTAACTCAGAGTTTTAATGTGCCTTTTGAAGCTAGGTGTGTTTCCTACAGACAGCAAATGGATGGTTTGTGTTTTTTAATCCTGTCAGCCAATCTATGCCTCTTGAGTGGGGAATTCAAGACATTAACATTTATTGAGATAATTGATAAGTGTGGTAGTGTTCTGTTCATCTTATTTTGTGAGAGACCATTGCTTAGTTTTATCTTTTGCATCAGTGTGGAAGTTAGGCTTTGTCCTTTAATTCTGAGTTCTTATTGATTGAGTTCTGAGTTCCGTTGATTCATTGTGGTGGTCAGTATGTAGAACAGGATGAAGTATTTCCTATAGAGCTGGTCTTATTGTGAATTTCTTCAATGTTTGTATATCAGTAAACGATTTGATTTGTCTGTCAATTTTAAAGGTTAGCTTCGCAGGATATAGAATTCTGGGCTGGAGATTGTTCTGTTTAAGTAGGTTAAAGGTAGATGACCATTGTCTTCTTGCTTGGAAAGTTTCATTAGAGAAGTCTGCAGTCACCCTGATAGATTTGCCCCTGAAGGTCAACTGGCGTGTACTCCTGGCAGCTTGAAGAATCTTTTCTTTTGTCTTGACTTTGGACAGGTTCATCACATGTGTCTTGGTGAAGCTTGGTTAGAGTTGAGGTGACCTGGGATCCAATATCTCTCTGAAAGGAGAGTGTCAGAATCCTTGGGGATATTTGGGAAATTTTCATTTATAATATTATCTAGTATGGCTTCCATTCCCCTGGGGCATTCTTCTTCCCCTTCTGGGATACCTATAATTCATATGTTTGAACGTTTCATAGAGTCCCATAATTCTGTCAGTTAATGTTCTGCTTTCTCTCTCTTCTTTTCTGCCTCTTTATCTATCTGAGTTATCTCAAGAGCTTTGTCCTCTACCTCTGAGATTCTTTCTTCTGCATGGTCTAATCGGTTGTTGATACTTTCTACTGCATCTTTAAGTTCCCTAATTGACTGCTTCATTTCCCTCAGCTGTGCTATATCCTTTTTATATGCGTCGTAGTGTTCATCTCTTAATTGATTCTGTTTTTGGATTTCCTTTTCCACTTTATCAGCAGTTTCCTTCATTTCCTTGATTGTTTTTTTCATCTGTATTCTAAATTCCCTTTCTGTCATTGCTAACATTTCCTTATAGGTGGAATCCTCTGCAGTAGCTACCTCACAGTCCCTTGGGGGGGGTTGCTCTGGATTGGTTTTTCATGATGCCAAGAGTTTTCTGCTCTTCCTCACGAGTGATTTCTTTTATCTGTTTCCTTGCCCTAATTTTCCTTTCACTTCCTCCTTCTCTTTAAGTTGCTGTGGCTCTGGACTAGGGTTTCGATGAGTCCTTTTGGTACAGGACCAGAAGGATGAGAAGATTGAAGAACAAGAAGGGAAAAAAAAAAGGAAAAGAAAAAGGAGAAAGGAGAGGGGGTGGGTAGAAGCAGCTATTGACAAAAAGAAGAGAGGCAGAAAAAGAGGAGGATGGGAGCAATATAGATGTACAATAGGGTACCCTGACCCAACCTTAAGAATCCCCAACCTCTGGGGGTGCTGGGTTGGGTGGTTAGGTCAGCAGCTCTTTGCCAGCCTGTAACTGGAACAAAAAAATAGCTGGGTGGCTCGGTGCCTGTGGCTCAACAGGCTAAGGCGCCAGCCATGTACACCTGAGCTGGCGGGTTCAAATCCAGCATGGGCCCGCCAAACAACAATGGAGGCTGCAACCAAAAAATGGCTGGGTGTTGTGGTGGGTGCCTATAGTCCCAGCTACTTGGGAGGTGGAGGCAGGAGACTCGCTTGAGCCCAGGAATTGGAGGTTGCTGTGAGCTGTGATGCCACAGTACTCTATCCAGGGTGACAGCTTGAGGCTCTGTCTCAAAAAAAGAAAAATAAAAAAATAAAGTAGGAAAATGAAAACATAAAAGAAAGAAAAAAGAGAATAAAAATCTTTAAGGGAAATGTTGAAATTAAAAACAAAACAACAATAACAAAAACAAACAACAAAAAAATCCCAAACCAACACAACACAAAACAAAACCAAAAACAAAGCAGTATATATACCTTGCTGAATACTGTCTGGGCAAGACGTGATCTTTTGGGGTATGATATGTTAATCACAATGTTGATAGGGCTGTACAAAATGGAGACTGGAGGCCTCTAGCAGATTTCTCAAACTCCACAGGGTGAAGGGCCTAAATCCTCCTCAGCCTGCTTAGAAGGCACTTTAAATTGCTAACCTGGGCTAAGCAGAAACTTTCCCAGGAAAGCTCTTGTAGGTGTGATCACTCCTTAAGTGGCTATCCACTTACCCAGTGTGCCAAAACCGGTCTCACCTATGTTCCTGAGGGCTAAGGCTACAAGGCATCTCAGTCCCTGCCTTTAGGCTGCTCAGTCACTAGATTCCTCGCTCCCACTCAGTGCTTGTTCTGCGACCCTGAGAGTGGAGCTTCCCCTTGCAGTTCTCTCACAATGGCTCCACACAGCCCACAACCAAAAACTGGTACCTCCATCTGGCTCGGTTGCTCAGTCTGGGGCCCCAGACAACACTCCAAGACCTCTGCACTCTTGCCCAAGTTCTCCCAAGGTAGTTCAACTGAGTGCCAAGTCCAAAAAAACCCAAACTGCTCACAGGTAAGGCCTTTCCAGTTTGCAGTCTCACTGCTGCTGTACCTATAGCTGCCGGCAGGATTAAACTGAACGAACACACGCAACCACTTGCCAGTTCTCCACTGCTTTTGCCTTCCTCAGGGGATCCAGAAATCTCACGCTGTCTTCCTGTGTTGCCAAAGGGATGTTTCTGGGCAGATCCTGGCAATCAGAGATGCCTGAAGTCTTCTCTCCCCAGTCTCACTGTGCCCAGTTGCAAGGAAGCTGTTACTTGGCCACCATCTTGCTCCTTCTCCCCTCTTTCTTTTTTTTCAATAAAAACTTTCACCTTTATTACAAATTAAGCTGACCTTGGAGAATGGGATCTTTACCTGTAGGCAATTGGATATCTCGGCACCAACCTCTAGTATTAGGCAGACAAGACTGGCCAGGGTTCCCACAGAAGGGGCAAGGTCAGCTCTGAAGGAAAGGCCAGAAGTGTGTTCCTCCCACTCTGGGACAGGGAGTGCTGTGCATCTTATTTGAATATTCTTTTATGAGAAAGCCTCTTTTGTAGAGATAGGTAGATAGAAAAGGGGATTTTGATATAGCTCATTTGGATTAAAATAATTCTTGTTTGTTTAAAACAGAAATTAAAGAAGCACATAAAAGAAAAAGAATAATGAAAGAACGATTTAAACAAGAAGAAAATATTGCAAGTGCAATGGTAATTTGGATCAATGAAATTTTGCCCAACTGGGAAGTAATGTAAGTAAGCAGACCTTTCCTCAATTCTTGTCACCAGAGATCTCATGTTTCCAATTCTGTATTACTTTTCAGTGTGTATCTTTTTGCTTTGATTAAATTATACTATTCATCTATGGTGTGAAAATTTGTATTCTTATCTCTATGCCTTTGCTTTTATAAATCCTCAGGCTCTCATACCTTCATCCCTTACTGACCATTCTCTATGCCTTTCAAAATATTTATCCTTTCAGAGCCAACTCAAATGCTAGTTGATTGAAACTTTACAGTTATAGTATTTTTTAACTTCTAACATACCCCAGTTGTAAGATGCTTTATTGATGTAGAAGCAGAGTTTTGGAAAGCAAATATTAAATATGTACATGTGGGCTGGGTGCCTATGGCTCAGTGGTTAGGGTGCTGGCCTCATATACTGGGGCCAGTGGGTTCCAACCCGGGCCCATCTGCTAAACAACAATGACACTTCAACAGCGACAACAAAAATAGCCAGGTGCTGTGGTGGGTGCCTGTAGTCCCAGCGACTTGGGAGACTGAGGCAAGAGAATCCCTAAAGCCCAAGAATTTGAGGTTGCTGTGAGCTGTGACAACATGTCACTTTATCGAGGGCAACATAGTGAGACTGTGTCTCAGATAAATAAGTAAATAAATAAATATGTATGTGTGTTGTAAGATGTATTTATTGATTTTTAAATGCCTCTCATAATCAAGGAAATATATTACATATGATCTTTCTTTTATGTAAACGTCCCATCATCATACTTTGAGACTAATATTAGAGACTAATGTCCTTCTTGCTTTATCTTGCCTTTTATTTATTTTTACTTCTTAGCCAACATCTTTTTTTAATTGGTAAATAATAATTGTATATATTTATACAATTGTATATGTTTATGGGGTATAATGTTTACATTGTGGAATGATTAAATCAAGCTAATTAACAAATCCATCCCCTCAACACTTAACTATGTTTTATAATAAAACATTTGAAATCTACTCATTTACCAGTTTTGAAATATATAAGACATTATTATTATTATTGAGACAGAGTCTCACTATGTTGCTCTTGGTAGAGTGCTGTGGCATTACAGCTCACAGCAACCTCAAACTCCTGGGCTTAAGCAGTTCTCTTGCCTCAGCCTCCTGAGTAGCTGGGACCACAGGCACATGCCATAATGCCCAGCTATTTTTTTTTGTTGCAGTTGTCGTTGTTTAGTAGCCTGGGGCTGAGCTCAGACCTGCCAGCTTCAGTGTATGTGGCTGGCATCCTACTTACTGAGCTATGGGCACCAAGCCAATATTATTATTGATCGTAGTTACCATTCTTGTTTTTTTTTTTTTTTTGAGACAGAGTCTCACTTTGTGGCCCTTGGTAGAGTGCTGTGGCATTACAGCTCACAGCAACCTCAAACTCTTGGGCTTGAGATTCTTTGGCCTCAGCCTCCTAAGTAGCTGGGACTACAGGCTCTGGCCACAATGCCCAGCTATTTTTTTTTTTAAAGTGAATATACAATTTATTTAACATTCAAACGTAATTAAGACATGTGCAATATGGCAATTTTACTGGGGATTTAACCCTACCTAGGATATGATTGCTTGTTGGGACTTAGCAACAGGGTCCAGTTCACACTTAGCACTAATTAAATACTTGATTGAATAAATACAATACCAAACAAAATGCATTCAAATGCTTTCTAAAAAAAATCAATTTTAAGGGCCTTTCTATTCAGGCTAATGACAAACACAAGCTATTTTTTTTTTTATTACAATTGTCGTTGTTGTTTTTTAGCTGGCCCTGGTGGGTTTGAACCTACCACCTCTGTGTGTGTGGCTGGTGCCCTACCCACTGAGCTATGGGTGCCTCCGTAGTTATTCTTTTTTGTTGTTGTTTTGTTTTGAGATACAGTCTCACTCTGTCACTCCGGGTAGAGTGCAATGGCATCATAGCTCACAGCAAACCTCAAACTCCTGGCTCAAGTGATCCTCTTGCCTCAGCCTCCTGAGTAGCTGGGATACAGGTGCCTGCCACGATGCCTGGTTAGTTTTTCTATTTTTAGTAGAGACGGAGTCTTGTTCTTGCTCAGACTGGTATTGAACTCCTGAGCTCAAGCAATCCACCCACCTTGGCCTTTCCGAGTGCCAGGATCACAGACATGAGCTACCAGGCTTGGCTAGCTCAAGATTTTTGGACTCCACATATGGAGATCATGTATTTGTCTTCCTGTGCCTGTTGTACTTCACTTAGCATGCTATCCTCTGGGTTCCTCCATGTTATCACAAATGACAGAATTTCTTTCTTTATATTGCCTTTTATGTTCTGGTAATACTTTTGTATATGCTTTATCTTCCTTCTGGACTGGAGAGTTGGTGATATCTTCTGCAATGCCTAATGTACGATGTACATTGGGAATTTGTTGAATATTGGCATAATGTGACATATATTACCTCTTTACATAAGTAATTGCAGTTGATTCTTAAGACTTTTATAAGGTATATCTATTTTTACTCCCATTTATCTTATAGGGAAACTCAGGGTCAGAGAGGTTAAGTGATTTGCCCAAGGTTATACAATTAGTTAAAGGGTTAATCTAGATTTGAACTAAGTTCTATCTGACTTTAAAGCCCACACTCTTTGAGCGGAATATACTGCTCCTTAGAGCCTTACCTATATAATAAATTCTCAGTGATTTTGTTTTTTGGTCCTGAATCTGCATCACATATTAGCTCCCTTTTATCCTGTTTGTTTATAATTGTCCACATATTTCTGATTCTCTTATTGTATCCTCAGTGTAAGTGGTATTTATAGAAACCAATTTGCTGGCTCGGTGCCTGTGGCTCAACAGGCTAAGGCGCCATCCACATACACCTGAGCTGGCAGGTTCGAATCCAGCCTGGGCCTGCCAAACAACAATGATGGCTGCAACCAAAAAATGGCTGGGCATTGTGGCGGGTGCCTGTGGTCCCAGCTACTTGGGAGGCGGAGGCAGGAGACTCGCTTGAGCCCAGGAATTGGAGGTTGCTGTGAGCTATAATGCCACGGCACTCTATCCAGGGTGACAGCTTTGAGGCTCTGTCTCAAAAAAAAAAGAAACCAATTTGCTTTATATTACTATTGTCCGCCTTTGGGGTATTATGTATTTGTAGGCTTTTTTGGCTTGCAAACTTGAACCCAAAGGAAAGACTGTATTGCATATATCATTCCTTATATTCTTAAAAATCATTTGATCAGTTGGCTAGAGACTAGGTAAACCATCGATGCAATTAGTATTTTTGGTATGAAAAGTAACTTTCTCCTTTTTTCTCCTCCTTTAATTCTAGGCGTAGTACAAGAAGAGTTCGAGAATTGTGGTGGCAGGGATTGCCCCCTAGTGTTCGTGGGAAAGTTTGGAGTCTAGCTGTAGGAAATGAACTAAATATCACTCCCGGTTTGTATTCTATGTTCAGTTACTCCCATACATACAAGTAGCCATCTCTAGAGTTAAAAAGCAACCTTAGTAGTGTGGCCATTTACAAAGGCATTACCACATATAATGTCATTTTTAAGAGCATGCTTCATCCCCCCAAAACCTGTCATGGTTTGTTAAGTAAATTATTATACTTTATAAATAAGATTTGTGGTTTTTAATTAATTAATTTTTTTTTTTTTATAGAGACAGAGTCTCACTTTATTGCCCTCAGTAGAGTGCTGTGGCATCACAGCGCACAGCAACCTCCAGCTCTTGGGCTTAGGTGATTCTCCTGCTTCAGCCTCCCGAGTAGCTGGGACTATAGGCACCCACCACATTGCCTGGCTATTTTTTCTTTGCAGTTTGGCTGTGGCCGGGTTTGAACCCGCTACTCTTCCGTATATGGGGCCGGTGCCCTACTCACTGAGCCACAGGTACCACCCAGTTAATTTATTTTTTGAGACAGGGTCTTTCTCCATGTTGTCCATGTTGGAGTATAGTCACACAGTCATAGTTCACTGCAACCTTGAACTCTTGGGCGTAAGTGATTCTCCCACCTCAGCCTCTTACGCATCTAGAACCACATATATGAGCCATGATACCTGGTTGGTTTTCCTTTAGTTTGTAACTATCAGTAATATTGTTGGAATCCAAATACCAAAAACTAATTGGATTCTAGTGGATGAATAAATATATACAAGAAAAAAGAAAGCATTTTAATGGTGAGAACACTTCCTTTTTACTAAAAAAATATATATATATATAGCCGGACGTGGTGGCTCATGCCTTGTAATCCTAGCACTGTGGGTGGCTGAGTGGGTGGATTGTTTGAGCTCACAAGTTTGAGACCAGCCTGAGCAAGAGTGAGACCCTCTAAAAAAATAGAAAAAATAGAAAAAAAAATTGAGGCAAGAGGATCACTTGAGCCCAAGAGTAGGAGATTGCTGTGAGCTGTGGTGCCACAGCACTCTACCCAGTGCAATAGCTTGAGACTGTCTCAAAAAAAAAAAAAAATAGTAAATACTAGAGAAAGACTAGAATTTTTTTTAACTTCTTTACCTAAACTAGTCCATTCAGATTTTTAATAATTTAAACATCTTATAGTTTAAAAGACAGAAAAAGATGACTTTCAAAGAGTTGTCTTATTTTCTTAAGATTCTTATAACCTTGACAGAGAACAGTAATAATATAGGCTAGTTTTGATTAATTTTTAAAAAATTAATAAAATTAGGATAATATTGCTGGGTGCAGTGGTGTTTACCTATAATCCCAGTTATTCTGGAGGCTACGATAGGAGTTGAGGCCAAGAGTATGAAGCCAGCCTGGGCAACATAGCCTGATGCCTCTCTTTAAAGAAAGTTGAAAAAACTAAGATAGCATCAAATAGTGGAAAATAAAATAGCTAATGAAATATGCTAAATTGGTCTGAGTGATAACGTTAATGCTATGCAAAGTCAGTAGAGAATGTCTTATAAGGGACTCTAGTGCAATGGAAATAATACATTGTCAGCGTTATCTCTAAATTTTTTCTTCTTAATTTATTGAAAAATTCAAAGAATAATAAAGTACAAATTCCACTTTTCTACCCAAACTCCTATTCTCAATCCTGCTGTAAGCACTGTTAGCAATTTGGTCTGTATCTATCTACATATGAAGTTTTTAAGTCTTTTCTTTTCCTTTATTTCCCCCCCCCCCCCACCGATTTATGCCATAAGACAATTCTGTGGCTTGCTTTATTCACACTATACTCTATTGAAACATAACTCCATGTCAGTACATACATGTCTACCTCATACATAGTATACCTACGTTGTATTTCACAGTTTGGCTGTACTGTAATTTAGTTAACCATTTTCCTTGTGATAGCTAAATCAGAGACATATATGTTAAAGCAACATTAAAGTACTGTTTTTCATCCATCATATTAAAAGTATTAAGGTGAATTGAGAATTACCCATATAGGGTATGACTGAAAAGACCTTAGAAATATATACCAAAAGTCTCAAAGATAACTTTTGACCTATTCTAGTTCTCATAATTTACTCTAAGGAAATAATCAGGGTTAGATGCAAAAGCTTTTTTACAAGAATGTTCATTGCAGTAATAAGCATTATACATATATAATTGGATAGAATTATAACAAAACCCAAAATGTTTATCTTTAAGTTACAAAAGTGATGCCAATCTTGGATATCATGATTATGTATAATTTTATAAATTGATTTTCACAAGTATCCTGTAATGAGCATGTTGTTTTAAAAGAACTTTTAAAAAACTTTTAGAAATTGAATTTAAAGGAAGGCTTAAGGCTAGGCTCCATGGCTTATAGCTATAACCCTACCACTCAGGGAGGCCAAGGTGGGAGGATCCTTTGAGCTCAGGAGTTCTAGACCAGCCTGAGCAAGAGTGAGACTTCCCCACCCCCATCTTTACTCAAAAGAGAAAAAGTTGGCAGGCACCTGTAGTTCCAATTACTTGGGAGGCTAAGGCAGGAGGATTGCTTGAACCCAGGAGTTTGAGGTTGCTGTAAGCTAGGCTTATGCCATGGCACTCTAACCCAGGCAAGCAAGACTTAGTCTCAAAAAAAAAAAAAGCAAGGTGGCTCATGTCTATAATTCCAGCACTCTCTGGGAGGCCAAGGCAGATGGATTGCTTAAGCTCAGGAGTTCAAGACCAGCCTGAACAAGAGTAAGACCTGATTCTACTAAAAATAGAAAAACTAGCTGGGCAATGTGGTGGGTGCCTATAGGCCCAGCTACTTGTGAGACTGAGACAAGAGGATTGCTTGCGCCCAGGAGTTTGAGGTGACTGTGAGCTGTGATGCCACAGTACTACCCCCACACCACCACCACCACCACCAACAAAAAGATTAAGAGACTTTACATAAGTTAACTGTTCTTTCCAAATATAAACCAAGGTTCCTTTTGTCTTCTGCATTTGGAACAGATTAAAAGAAAATGTTTTTATATTGTAGCCACAACTTTCAGTTTAGATTTTGAATATCTTTTAATATGATGGATGAAAAACAGCCACATACATCAAGAGCTGGCGGGTTTGAATCCGGCCTAAGCCTGCCAAACAATGACAACTACAACCAAAAATTAGCCGAGCATTGTGGTGGTTAATGCTACTTGGGAGGCTGAGGCAAGAAAATCACTTAAGCCCAGGAGAAGGTGATTGCTGTGAGTTGTGATGCCATGGCTTTACCCAGGGCAATAGCTTGAAGCTCTGTCTCATAAAAAAAACAGAAAAAAGAAAAAAAAAAAAGAATTTTAAAACATTATAATTTACTCGGCACCTGTGGCTCAAGCGGCTAGGGCGTTAGCTACATACACCTGAGCTGGCAGGTTCAAATCCAGCCTGGGCCTACAAACAACAATGACGGCTGCAACCAAAAAATAGCCAGGTGTTGTGGCAGGTGCCTGTAGTCCTAGCTACTTGGGAGGCTGAGGCAAGAGAATCGCTTAAGCCCAGGAGTTGGAGGTTGCTGTGAGCTGTGATGTCATAGCACTCTACCCAAGGTGACAGCTTGAGGCTATGTCTCAAAAAACAAACAAACAAACAAAAACATTATAATTGTTTAAAATTGTATGAATCAGGCTCTGCACCTATATCTCAGCAGATAAGGCACCAGCCACATACATAGGAGTTGTTGGGTTCAAACCCAGCCCAGGCCTGCCAAACAACAATGACAACTACAACCAAAAGAAAAAAAAAATAGCCTGGTGTTGTGGCAGGCACCTGTAGTCCCAGCTACTTGGGAGGCTGAGGCAAGAGAATCACTTAAGCCCAAGAGTTGGAGGTTGCTGTGAGCTATGATGCCACAGCACTTTACCGAGGGAGACATTGACTTTGTCTCAAAAAAAAAAAAGCAGTGTATGAATCCGTTTTATACAGATGAGATAATGAGGTATTGGAGGTTATTTGAAATTTTGCTTACAGTGTTTCTTTTTATTGATGAGGGACTTTAGAATGCGAGGTGTCTTGATGACTTAGACACTAAAATATTGGTTAAATTGGTGTTAATGTTTGTCACACTGTAATCAAAAGGTTCTTTTTGAGCTTTAAATTTATAAAGTTTTGTAACAACTGGATCATTTACTTTCAAAGTAATTTTAGGTTTTCTTCACTAAATGTATATGTATTCAGTATGGGATGTGTGTTGATTCTCTTCTTTTCATTAGTGGTGGAAATCCAAGAAAAATATTTTTTGAGACAGAGTCTCACTCTGCTGTCACTAATAGAGTGTGGTGGCATCATGATAGCTCACTGCAACCTCAAACTCTTGGGCTTAAGTGATTCTTCCTGCCTCAGTCTCCTGAGTAGCTGTGACTATAGGTGCACACTGTCACACCTGCCTATTTTTTCTACTTTTGGTAGAGACAGGGTCTTGCTTGTGCTCAGGCTGCTCTGACCTCAAATGATCCTCCTGCCTTGGCCACCCATAGTGCTAGGATTGATTATAGGCATGAACCACCATGCTGGCTTAAGATGCTAAATTTTGGTTGAATTTTATTTTTAATAGTCTTCTTTACTTTGGCTAAATTTGGTAATTTTACTCCAATTTTGCATTTGTCTTAATCATGAACATTATAAGCACTAGTAAATAGGAGCTAAGAGGATGGACTCTAATTAAAGTCAGTCAAATGTGGTTCAAATACTTGTTCCACTGTGTATATTAGGTTTGCTACCTTGGGCAAATTACTTAACGTCTAGCAGTCTTACTTTTCTTCCTCTGTAAAATGAGGGTAGAATTGTTAGCTATCTCAAAGGTTTTTTTCTGACAGTCATTTGTGATAATGTAACATTAGAGTGAAAAATGCATTTTGCTGAGAGTGTATATGATATCAATGTTGCAAGATCAGAAAGCAAAACATGCTGAAATCAGAGTATTCTGCAAAACATATGCTGAAACCAGAATATTCTCAGTTCAAGTCTGAAGTGTACCATCTTTAAGCTTGCTTTAAGCTCTCCCTTTGTAGATTCAAATTAAGTATGACATGAGGAGCCAAGTATGAAATTGAACTGAGGTGCAGGTCTTCTTTTTAGAGACAAGCACTATAAATGTTACCTGGGGAGATGTTATTTGATGTTTTAACATGCATTACACACTTTTATTACTGGATCAATTTTGTGACTTTCAAAAGTAGTGGACTTGTCTTATGAGCTTTTCTTTTTTAAAGGCAGTTTTAAAATTTGGGTAGAATAATGAAGCTGACTGACTGGCTTAGGACAGCTTGCAATAAAAAAGTATACTTATACACAATTTGATACCTGATAAGCCCCAAATAATTGTATTTATAAATTTTTAAAATTTTATTCACCTCTTCTATAAAAACATAGATGAATTTGGGCAGAATACTAGGAATTTTAAGTTTGATAGTTTTTTCTGTTTTACTTTCTTCTTTATAAATCATTAAGTAGTATTGAAAAGTGAATAGAGGGGAGAAGAGATTATAATAGGAAGAGTCTGTTTGAAATGTACACAGTCAAGTCTACTAATAATGAACTGATTCTTGGCAATATAATAATAATTATTATGATACAGTTATACATTGGAATGCCATGCAGTTGTTGAACAGATAAAGAAAGTAAATCTGTATCTACTAAAGTGGGAAAACCTCCATCATAACAAAGTAAGATACACACCAGAGCAAAAAATATGTTGTCACTTTGCATTTTTTAAAAAGGGGATGTGTCTTATGATAGGAAAAAGAAAGTAATGAGTGTTGGCTAGGAAGTGGAGAAATTTGAACCCTAGGGCACTGGTAGTGGGAATATAAAATATAAATGCTATAGAAAATAGTATAGAGGTTCATAAAAGAATCACAAGTGGAACTGCAAAATATAAAAAATAAAATAAAAAAGAGGCTGTGTGTGTATGTGCACACACATATTTGTGCATGTGTATTTTCACTTTTGAGAGCTCTGGTAATCACATTCGCATCTGAGGGAAAGGAATTTATTTTTTACTCTATACCATTTTGTATGGTTTGAATTTTTTACAGCTATGTTTAGGTATTACCCTTACAAATTTTTAAAAGAATTAATTGAAGCAAAGATGTTTTGATTTGCTTTTTTTAAGAGACAGGGTCTTCCTCTGTTACCCAGACTGAAGTGTGATAGCATGACCATACCTCACTGAAGCCTTGAACTCCTAGGCTCAAGCAATCTTGCTTCAGCTTTCCAAGTAGCTAAGATTATAGATGTGTGCCACCATGCTGCCAATTTAAAAACAATTTTTTTTTTTTTTTGAGACAGAGTCTCACTTTGTCACCCTTGGTTGAGTGCAATGATGTCACAGCTCACAGCAACCTCTTGGGCTTAAGTGATTCTCTTGCCTCAGCCTCCCAAATAGATGGGACAGGTGTCTACGACAATGCCCGATTATTTTTTAGAGATGGGAGTCTCTCTCTGGCTCAGGCTCAAACTCATGAGCTCAGGCAAGCCACCTGACTCGGCCTCCCAAGTACTGGGATTACAGGCTTGAGCCACTGCACCTGACCTGAAAAATTTTTTTTGGTACAGATGGTGGTCTCGCTGTGTTACTCAGGCTACACTCAAACTCCTGGGCTCAAGAGATCCTCCCCCTCCTCAGGCTTCCACACTGCTGACATAAGAGGCACTTGACTCCCAAAATGTTCTGTATTTTGGACAATATATAAATATTGGCGTTTGGGCAAGAAATACAGCACTTGGTCCCCACAATGTTCTATATTTTGGACAATATATAAATGTTGGTGTTTGGGCAAAAAATATTTTTTGCTTTTCTTCAGTCCCTGAAATCTACTATTTTCATGTCATTTCAAATATCTGTAATGATGAATTACAAAGTAAAGCCAATTAAAATTCAAGAACTGAGAAAAAATTTCTCAATCACTTCTCTTGCTTAAGTTTTTGTGAGATTATGCATATGGAAGTACAGTGAATGGACACGAGTTAAAAAAATAGGGGTAGATGTTTTTATATGTTGCCTCTTAGACTAAATCTGTATGAAATGTAGGTAGAGAAACCAGTTTCAGGAAAGAAAAAAGCAAGAGCTTGCATATATTGAGGGGCGATAGGTTACCAGGAGCTTTACATAAGCATTAGTAACACTGTGAACAGGTGTTGTTTTCTCCACTTTATAGATGAAGAAAGCCAAGTTCCAGAGTGGTTAAGTTACTTTTTTGAAGTTCCATAGGTAGTAAGTGGCTGAGCTAAAATTTGAATCTAGTTGACTGACTCCAAAAATCATGTTTCTGTTGTTCTACAATAATATCCCTTTAGTAGAAGCATCTCTTCTGTCCCATACATGCATTCTCTATTGTAGCTACTTTAATGATCACTCTGCGTTAGTTTTTATTTGCTGGTTGTATACTGGATAGTTTTGGTGGAATCAAATACTTGAGTTTTCCATTTTTTTGATATCAGCTTCACAGAGATACCTGTGATGGGTATCTTTACCTCTAATGGGTAAAGAATAAAAATAAAAATTTGTGAATGTATTTCATTTCTGTTACTTATTAATTTTTGTTCTTTTTTTCCTCCCAGAACTTTATGAAATCTTCCTTTCAAGAGCAAAAGAACGGTGGAAAAGCTTCAGTGAAACAAGTTTAGAGAATGATACAGAAGGTATGGCTTTTTAAATTTATTTTTTATTATTTATTTATTTATTTATTTATTTTGCAGTTTTGGCCCAGGCTGGGTTTGAACCCATCACCTCTGGCATATGGGGCTGGCGCCCTACTCCTTTGAGCCACAGGCACTGCCCGGCTTTTTTTTAAATAAGAATTTTAGGATGAAAATTTAGCTACTGAGGATGATAGCATGAGTTTGTACCATGTGTCAGGAACCATAGACATGTTTTACATACATCATGTCATTTAATTTTAACCATTTCAGTAGGTGATGTTATTTAGAATTAGATAAGAGGAAAGTAAGGCTTAGAGTAGCTAAATAACTTGTAAGCGGGCAAGCTGGGATATACACATAGGTTTGTTGGACTCCAGAGCCCAGGATTTTAATCACAACAATAAGGCTAGTGGAATGAAATATTTTTAGGCCAAGCTTTTACTTTACTTTAAGATAAATTACCTTTACACCTCACTTGTCTTTTCCCCACTCACTGACTTCTGTTAACTCTTTAGTGTGTGTGTGTGTGTATATATATAAATTTTTTTTTTGCAGTTTTTGGCTGGGACTGGGTTTGAACCCACCGCTCCAGCAGGTGGCATATGGGGTCAGCGACCTACTCCTTTGAGCCACAGGCGCTGCCCTCTAGTATATTATTTATAATTTTTTTTGAGACAGAGTCTCACTTTGTTGCCCTCCATAGAGTGCTGTAATGTCACAGCTCACAGCAACCTCAAACTCTTGGGCTCAAGTGATTCTCCTGCCTCAGCCTCCCAAGTAGCTGGGACTATAGGCACCTGCCACAATGCCCAGCTGATTTTAGAGACGGGGTCTCACTCTGGCTTAGGCTGGTCTTGAACCTGTGATTTCAGGCGATCTCCCTGCCTCAGACACCCAGACTGCTGCGATTACAGGCGTGAGCCATTGCGCCCGGCCTTATTTATAATTCTTATTATGCCTTATCCTTTGTTTGTTGAACTGACCCGTAGACTCATCTTTTCCCTCCACCCTCATCTTTTTTTTAACTAAACATTTTGGAGAAAACAGGAACACTTTTCTTGTTGTCATGATTTATTAAATTCAGGTAAATTTATTTAACCATTTATTCTCCTTGAATAATGGGGACCTACTTTTGCCAGTCACTTTTCCACATTTGTTAAACTTCATAGAAAGCATGTGGCTCAACGGAGTAGGGCACTGGCCCTATATGCCGGAGGTGGTGGGTTCAAAGCCATCCCCAGCCAAAAACTGCAGAAAAAAAAAACTTCATAGAAAGCAAACCTCTTCTCTTGCTTATAAGTAAAACTTTAAAACACAGCTTTGGAGAGAGAATAGGTATATATCTCATAGTGCTTTTCTCTCAGTATAAACAACTCTGCTAAATAATTTGAAAGCTCTTTTTTATGTTTTAGAAAAGTAAAGATTTTAGTGAAGAAAATTGACTAACATTAGAGAGAAGACTTGACTTAAAGTCTAAGTATCATTGTGAGGCCTGTTAGATATGTCAGCTATTAGTGGAGAACTAAATGTGTACAACAGGTGAAGGTGTAGAAGCTTTATACTGGCAGGGCATCAGCCATTTCATCATTCTTTTAAAATTTATTTTTATGAAGCATTAAAATTATAAGTTAAAATTATGAACATTCACTTCTGAAACATTTTATCATGAATAAATAATGATGGTTGCACTTCAGTAGAAATAAATTGAATGTTATGGACAGATCCAAACAGAAGCAGTGTTCTATTTAAATTACTGTTTTCTTATTACCTAAATGTTTATAATTTGATTTGTGATTTAGCTTTTTCGCCATTATCTTTTCAAACATTGCTTCTTACTTATCTCACTTATTCTTCTGAGACTCCAGTTGTATGTATGCTAGGCTATTTAACAATGTTTCATAAGCATCTTATGTGTACTTAAAAAAATTTTTTTTTCTTTCTGTGCTTCAGTTTTGATGATTTTTATTGATCTGTGATCAAGTTCATTAATACTTTCTTCTGTTCTATCCAATCTATTAAATCAGTCTAATGAGTTTTTAATTTTAGATATTTGTAATTTTAGAAGATGAACTTTATTGTTCTTATAAATTTGATTTCTTTGTTGAAAGTTTTCATCTTTCTATCCCATACATTTTCTTCATCTTTTCTTCTTTTCTCTAGTAACATTCTTATCTGTTAATTCTAGTACTTCATTATCCGCAGATCTGCTTCTATTGCTGGTTTTCTCTTTGCTTATAAGTCACATTTTCCTGCTTCTTTGCATATCTAACATTTTAAAAATGTATGCCAGACATTTTATATAACATGCATATGCAGAGGTTTCCTTTGACGAAGAAGCACACTCTTTCCTGTTAGACAGTTGGATTACAGTTTATCACCTCAATTAAATCAGTAATTGAGCTAGGTTGGGCAAGGTTGTAGCTTGAGATAGATTTAGTTTATATCAGGTTTGGGAAGAATTGTCTTTTTTTTTTTTTTTTAATTGAGACAGAGTGTCACTTTGTTTCCCTTGGTAGAGTGCTGTGGCGTAATAGCTTACAGCAACCTCAAACTCTTGGGCTCAAGCGATGTTCTTCCTTCAGACTCCCGAGTAGCTGGGACTACAGGCGCCTGCCACAATGCCCAGCTATTTTTGGTTGCAGTTGTCATTGTTGTTTAGCAGGTCCAGGCTGGGCTCTAACCCATCAGCCTTGGTATACATGGCTGGTACCCTGCTCACTGAGCTGCAGGTGCCAAGCCATTTTTTTGTTTAGCAGGCCCAGGCCAGGTTTGAACCCACCAACCCGGGAGCATATGGCCAGCGCCTAACTACTGAGCTATGGGTATCCCCCAGAATTGTCCTATTTTGATTATAAGCATCTCTATCTAGTGCAGTGGTTCCCAACCTTCCTAATGCCGCAACCCTTTAAAACAGTTCCTCGTGTTGTGGTGACCTCCAACCATAAAATTATTTTTGTTGCTACTTCATACAATAAGGCTGCAGTAAGGTTACCATAACTATAATTTTGCTGCTGTTATGAATCGTAATGTAAATATTTGATATGCAGGATGCATTTTCATTGTTACAAAGGGGTTGGGACCCACAGGTTGAGAATTGCTTATGTAGTGAGACACTCTCCTAAGAATCATGTGACTTGGGTGATTTCATTCTCCCTTTCCGCCTGGCCAGCACGCAGAAAAGTCTCAAGGGGGAAAACCAGATATATCTTCAGATTACCAGATTACTATCATTTCAGTCTTATTTGGCCATGAAAACTCTTCTGTTTTCTCTTTTCCCAGGCAGAGTACTTTATGCCAAGCTTGATCCTAAGCCCATGCCCAGACTTGGCAGATGCCCCTAGGAAGAAAACGGCCACTGACATATCCACTTACCTCAGAAAGGATCTTTTCTTTCTAGAATTTGAATCTTCTAGATCTCTCTATATCTGGAGCTCTCTGATTTTTTAAAAAATGTAATATTTGTATTTTTTTCCTAGTTGTTACCATGGGAATGATGTTTTACCTCTGTTTCTACAAAAACTGGAAGCAGAAATCCTTCACCATATAACTTTCTGATAAATGTGATAAACGAATAGATATTTTCTTCATAAGTTCTAACAAAAGCCATGTGACATTTCTTGTAATTTCTTGATTATTCAGCTTTTAACTTTCCTTAAATAGCACATATGCTATGTGATCATTCTATGTTTATAAAACTGAACTTGTTACAGCCAAGTGATCATTTAAATTTTATCTACTGGGCAAATGCAGGTGTATCTGTTGCTGATCGAGAGGCCAGTCTGGAGTTAATTAAGTTGGACATATCCCGTACGTTTCCATCTCTCTACATCTTTCAGAAGGTGAGGGTTTCTAGCCAGCTGTAACTACTTAAAAAAATTTCTTAATGTCCAACGGAACAAATTCTCTAAATGCATAGCTATCATTTTCTAAGAAGGAAAAACTAGAAAAATTGCAGGTCTTAATATAAAAAACATAAAAATAGGAAAATTTTAAAGGAATTTCTATTATTTTATTCTACTGACTAGAATACATTATAGTTAACATAGCATGTAATAACCTTTTATGTAGTAGGTTCTTGATGAATTTTTATTATAGTGAATTTCTTTGCTTTTTATTCTATATTTGTATTAATCTTTTGTTAACTGTTAAAATATAACAAACTTAGTCATAAAACTTAAAATTTTTTAGAATTACCTTTGAAATAGGAAGAAATAAACTTTTTTTTGTACAGAGACTATTATGGAAGTTGCTCACTTACACTTTGTGAGAAATGACTATATTTTATATGTACTTTATATTTGAGTAGAGTCTTTATATATAGAATTCCAGTATCTTTAGATTGATAGAAAATAGATGACAATTTGTACTGTTATAATTAAATTATTAGTACAGCTTAATTTAGTATAGTTTGATGTTTTTTTTCTGCTGACATTGGCATATAAAATGAAACAATCTGTAGTCATCATACTCTTAGAAGATCTAGACTTTGAAATTGTTTGCAAATTGTGTAGCTTATATCCATCAAATGAATTTATATGGCTTTTTGTGTTCAGAACTAAATATTTCCCATTAGCAATTCAGAAAATATCTTGGCAGAATGCATTTAGAATATTTTTGTCAATTGTTAAATATCTTAAAGCCAGTCATTTGGGAAATGCTATAGTTTTAACATGTTATATGAGAATTAAGTTAGAGAAAATTATTTATATAGTTTCAAATTTCATTTTTCTCTCTTAAGGGTGGTCCATATCATGATGTCTTACATAGTATCTTAGGGGCATATACATGTTACAGACCTGATGTTGGTTATGTAAGTATTTGTTTCAATTTGGTTTTTTGGAATAAACATATCTCTACTCTTATCAAAATATCTTATGTTGTGTTAGCTCCCAAATGCCTGTATCTTTATGAATTTGGGAGCTTATTGGCTTAGCCAGAGAGGAATCTTTTCATCCTTTGCCAGGAAATTATATGACTGGCTGCTGGCTTTCTGGGAGAACTGTGGAGAACTTCACCATGTAATTTTGAAAACTTTTATATAACACCTCTACTGTCATATGGTGCCTTATCCCCTTATCCTCTTTTTTCCCTGACTATAATTCTAGAGAATAAACCACGTATGTTCTGCCAGATTAAGGGAAGGATAGGCATCTATCCATACAAGATAGGAGAGGAGATTTGCTTCTTTTTCAGACTTTTGATCAAATCCTATTTTAGCCCTACCCTTTCAATTTCAGAGGTACCTGGTAACCTCAGTTTCAGAGGTACCTTCAGTTCCTGAGCCTTCCAGGAGTTTATGGCTGAATTGACTTGCTGATTATTGGATTCTTCCTGTGGATTCCTCCTGTTGTTTTGTTTCAACATTCTCCACTTACTTAAATTAAAATTTCTAAAATGCTATTGACATTATTTACTGCTTATACTATTTTCCATTGTCTTTGTCCTCTTAAGTTAACGTTTATTTTCTTTCATTTTTTTTTTTTGAGACAGAGTCTTACTCTGTTCCCCAGCTAGAGTGCAGTGGTGTCATAGTTCACAGCAACCTCAGACTCTTGGGCTCAAGTGATTCTCTTGCCTCAGCCTCCCAAATAGCTGGGACTATAGGTACCTGTCACAGCAGGATGCCTGGGCAGGATAGGCAGGATGTTCTGGGAAGAATGTAATGGGGCAGCTCCAAATTTTATTTGGAGAGAAAGGTGTGCAATTTAAAACTTATGACTTATTTATTTCTGGAACTTGCCATTTAATATTTTTGAATGAAGACCAACCATAGATAACTAAAACTGTGTAAAGTGAAACTGGAGATAAGAAGTAGTTATTTCTATTTCATTTCTCCCAGAAAAATTTATTCTAATGTAATATACTTTTGGTTCAAAAGTCTTCTAGTGATCACCTTATTGTTCTTGTGCTACAAATACGTAAATGAATTAAAAATTTTCATGTTTTATTTTTCATACACATGCAATACTTGATCTTAGCCAAAAGGCCAAGAAGTGATCTTGTACACATTCTAAATGTTAAATTTTCTTTTTCCGATTTGTGTTATTATAATTATTAGTAAACAACTGATGATAACAATAGATTCATTTGAGAAATTGGATAAATAATAAATGCAAAAAGAAAAACATTAAAAAAATTATGTCAGATAACTCAATTAGGTTCTACTTCAATTTCATCGAAAACAGAAGACTTAATCACTTGACTTGCAAAAACAGTTGTTACGAATTATTAGAATCATTCCCTTTCTCAGTTTCTAGAAACTATAGTATACCAAATCCTTTATTGAGACTAATCAAAATAATTTATTACTGACATTATAGGCTAGATTTTTTTTCTTTTGCTTTTTTTTTTTTGATGCAGAGTCTTATTCTGTCACCCTGGGTAGAGTGCTGTGGCATCACAACTCACAGCAACCTCAAACTCTTGGGCTTAAGTGATTTTCATACCTCAGCCTCCTAAGTAGCAGGGACTACAGGCTCCTGCCAAAATGCCTGGCTATTTTTAGAGACGAGGTCTCCCTCTGGTTCAGGCTGGTTTTGAACCCATGAGCTCAGGTAATCCATCTGCCTGAGCCTCCCAGAGTGCTAGGATCACAGGCATGAGCCACCACACTTGGCATAGAATATATATATATAGATATATTTTTTTACCCTGGTTGCCTATTTATTAGGTCATTGTATATGTGCGGCTGAAGTGATCACTATTAGGCCATTGCATTTATGTAAAATGACAGCCATATAACCAATTAGCTAAATTAGACTTACATTGTAAGAATAGTGCAGACTATTAAAGATTTTATATCATGATTTTTTTTTTTTTTTTTTTTGAGACAAAGCCTCAAGCTGTCACCCTGGATAGAGTGCTGTGAGCTGTGATGCCACTTCCTGGGTTCAAGCGAGTCTCTTGCCTCTGCCTCCCAAGCAGCTGGGATTGCAGGTGCCCACCACAAGGCCCGGCCATTTTTTGGTTGCAGCTGTCATTGTTGTTTGACAGGTCTGGGCTGGATTCAAACCCGCCAGCTCGTGGCTGGCGCCTTAGCCCGCTGAGCCACAGGCACTGAGCCTTTATATCATGATTTGAAAAAATAGGTTAAGTGTGCTAATTAATAACATGCTGAATCTGTAAGTCATGTACAAGTTTTGTCTATGGGTTTTATTCTTGAAAATTTGGTAATCTTTGTTCACATTCCAGTTATACTGTATTCAAAAGAACACAGTCATCAAGCTGTATTGCTTTTGCTGTTCTCTTTGTTTGTTCTCCTGGTTCTCTCCTTCAAGGGCTATGTACTCTTTGATAATAGGTGTGGTACAGAAGCGATGAGGACACAGAATTATCAGTACTCATCTCAGTTTTTTCATATAATGGCATTCAGTCTTATATATTCATGTATCAATAATATGACTGGAAGCTAGAAGCTTTCTCCAACAAGTATTTAGAATTATCCCTTGGTTACACATTGCATATTTCACAGTAATTCCTGTTAAGTTTTGTAATGGGTAAGAACTATAACTTTCACTTTTCACTGTGAATGCAGTGATGTTCTCAGAAAGATCGTGTTCAGAAGAGAATACATATGTAAATTGAGGATCTGGGAATAAATTCTCTTTAAGTTATTCTTTTGGGGTTTTTTTTGAGATAGAATCTCATTATGTCACTCTCGGTAGAGTGCTGGGGTATCACAGCTCACAGCAACCTCAAACTCTAGGACTTACGTGGTTTTCTTGCCTCAGCCTCCCAAGTAGCTGGGACTACAGGCACCAACCACAACACCTGCTATTTTTGTTGTTGTAGTTGTCATTGTTGTTTGGCAGGCCTGGGCAGGGTTTGAATTTGCCAGACCCCGCTGTATGTGGCTGGCGCCCTAGCTGCTGAGCTACAGGCACGAGCCTCTTTAAGTTATTCTTGTACTTTGGAAAGTCTTTATGTATCTCTAGGGTATGCTCATCCGTTTTAAGACCACCACTGTTGGCTCGGCGCTTGTGGCTCAATGGGCTAAGGCACCAGCCACGTACACCTGAGCTGGCAGGTTCGAATCCAGTCTGGGCCTGCCAAACAACAATGACGGCTGCAACCAAAAAATAGCCGGGCGTTGTGGTGGGTGCCTATAGTCCCAGCTACTTGGGAGGCGGAGGCAGGAGACTCGCTTGAGCCCAGGAATTGGAGGTTGCTGTGAGCTGTGATGCCACAGCACTCTATCCAGGGTGACAGCTTGAGACTTTGTCTCAAAAGAAAAAAAAAAGGACCACCACTGTTTAGACGGTTGAATCCTGTTAGCTTTCCATGCTAAGGAAATGGTTTATAGATGCTTCTGGATAGAGCAAGCAGTTCTGGGTGAGTCTTGAGTGTTAACCTATCTGATACAAAGTTTTTCTTTTTTTTTTTTTTTTTGTAGAGACAGAGTCTCACTTTATCGCCCTGGGTAGAGTGCCGTGGCGTCACACTGCTCACAGCAACCTCCAGCTCTTGGGCTTAAGCGAATCTCTTGCCTCAGCCTCCCTAGTAGCTGGGA
>CAUYON010111500.1:0-37406 GCA_963573935.1 Arctocebus calabarensis | reverse complement strand
GGGTGGATTGCTTGAGCTCAGGAGTTTGAGGCCAGCCTGAGCAAGAGCGAGACTCCATCTCTCAAAAATAGCCGGGCCTTTCTTCATGTGTCTGTAGGCCGTGCGCCTGTCATCTTTAGAGAAGTTTCTCTTCAAGTCCTTTTCCCACCATGAGATGGGATCACTTACCCTTTTGTTGCCAATATGCTTAAGTTCTCTGTGTATTTTTGTTATTAAACCTTTGTCTGAGGCATAACCTGCAAATATCTTTTCCCATTCTGAGGGCTGTCTGCCTGCTACACTTACAGTGTTGGTAATTTTAGGCACCATATTGTCCTAGTGGATAAAACCTTTTGTAGTTCCCTTCACTTCCTACCAAATAAGCTATTCCTTACTCTACCCCGCGTCCTAGTGTAGGACCAGCCAAATACCATCTAAATCAGGTGTTTGCAATGAAATACTCCTTTATAGGTCCAAGAGGTTTCTTTATAGGGCTAAAGATGATATATCATGAATCACCTCATTAGGCCCAGAACTTGTAGCTCGGTGGCTAGGGTGCCAGCCATATACACCGGAGCTGGTGGTTCAAACCCAGCCCGGCCTGCCAAACAACTATGACAACTACAACCAAAAATACCTGGGCATTGTGGAGGGTGCCTGTAGTCCCAGCTACTGGGAAGCTGTTGCAAGAGAATCGCTTAAGTCCAAGAGTTTGACATTGCTGTGAGCTGTAATGCCACCGCACTCTATGGAGGGTGACTTAGTGAGACTGTCTCAAAAAAAAAAAAAGACACCTCATTAATGATTTTCTTCTCTCCCTGGCAAATGAAATTAACAAATGTCAACTTCATCTATGGTTCTAGATTTAGTCATATTAAGATTATTGTGCATATTTCCTGGAAGATGTATTTTACATCTTCTAACACATGAACCATTAAGTTCTTAAAATTTTCCTGAGAAGTTTTTCCTCTCAATTTGCAGCTTTCTGTTTAATGTTGTCATCAGAGAAAAGGACCTAATTATCACATCCATCTCATAAAAGATAATAGAATTTCGAGGTTTAACAGAGTGATTCATTTTTGACCAAGGAAAGGTTATAAAATTGGCTCCTACTCCCACCCTTGAATCAGACAAGTAGGTATAGGAAAAATACAGTGTCTGCAACTTTCCGCACCCCACACCCTTACAGAAAAGGGAGGGAGTTAAGATCTGCTCACGCTTTTATCATCTGGAGCAAGTGGCGATTGTGAAAAACCCTAACTCTTTCCCTCATACCCCCTGGTGATAATCACTCTCCCTCTCAGCATGTAGAATATGCCTTCTTCCACATATTTCTACAATTTTTAAAAGTTAGCTTGACTACCTATTGAAGCTTATAGGGTCTCTATTATGTTCCGGCAGCAATTTCATTTACAAATAAAGGTAAGGGGGGCTGCTGTATTATACAAACAAGTCATGAATATTCAACTGCTTAGGGAAAGAATCAGTAGACAAAATCATCTGCTAATCATCAGACATACAGCCAGACCTAGGAGGCTATTTTCTTCAGCACCTTCTAAAGAAGGGACCAATAACTCAGTACAGACACTGGAAATTGACTGGGGGCCTTTCCATTCACAGAATGTAATGAACTTCTTTTGGAAAATAATTTTTAATTGATTCATTAATTAAATTACATTCACAGAAGGTAAAGCACTCAGAGTAACTTTCTTGCTGAATTGCATCTCAGAATTTCCTTCAGTTCCCTGAAATCTCTTATCTCCTCTCTGTCCAAAATACTAAAGCCTGCGGGCTGCATCCATTGCACAAATTTCATTTGATGTGACAAATGAGTTCCCCTGTCCTCTTAGGACAAGGTTATAGTAAGTGAAATTACTTTTCTCTATAGCTGACAGCACTGATGTGGTGTGCTTAGTAATTAGCCTGCCAGTTATGTAATATCTAGACCAGTGTTTTTCAACCTTTTTTACCTCATGGCACACTTAAATTATTTTGATCAAAAAAGAAAATTAAAAAAAAAAAAGAATAAAGGGCTTTGAACTTCTTTTGAAAATAATTTTATCAATGACCTTTAAAAATTTTCACGGCACACCTACGATCCTCTCACAGCACCCCAGTGTGCCGTGGCACACCGGTGGAAAATCACTGATCTAAACTTTGTCAGGAGTGAGAAATCAACAGGTAATGGCAATTCGAGTGAGGAGAAACCTGAGGCTCTGTAGAAAAGAGTTAATTTGTCTTTTCTTCCTCAGCCTTGTTGAGGTATAATTGATTAAAAAATGCAGATATTTAAAGTATACACCATGATGGTTTGATACACATCTACTGGTATATGGTAAAATGACCACTGCACAGTTCACAGACCATCACTGCACGTGGTTACCTTTCTTTTAGTGTGTGGTGAAAACACTTAAGATCTACTTACATGGCAAACTAATTTTTCTAGGAAAAATGTGGTTATTAACTTTAGCACTCCCAGTATTTGGAAAGATAAATATATTTTCAGTCTTCAAAGTTCAGTTAGAAATAGCCTATGCTAGAGATTTTCAAAAGGTTGTCAAGCTCAATTTCCTCTAGGGAACACTGCCATAACTTCTTCAAGCATTCAAACAGCGAGCAGATTAAACAAGCAAAGAAAGCGGTAGATAGATTCTAAAATCCTTTTGTTGTAACATGCAATTGTTGCTGTATTTAGCACACCCATAAGGAAATTGCCATTCAGTAACAAAGAAGGGCCGTTTATCTGGTTTGCTCATTTTAGGCACGAGAGTCATAACTCCAGTGATGATTGAAATCAGCTGCGTGAATTCCACCTCTAATGAGATCCAAGGGTTCGTCTATTATGAACTTCATCAAGATAACTAAATGAGATTGGCTGCACTAGCAACGAACAATGACTCCCATACAAGTTGTACACATTTAACAGGCAGCATGCCTACAAATAAAAGAGTGGAACTCTGATAGCAACTTCCAACCATTCCTCAATAAGAATTAATGAAATCAGAGCCAGATAAGGCGAAGGACTGTCTTGTCCTCATTGCAGTCTTCTTTCTCTGTTTCTCTCCCTACTCATCTCCGTTACCATTGCTGCGGCAGGCAGTGGAATTGCACTGCCAGGGATATCATTTCTCGGTTTCATTTGCTACCACGTGCACAGCTGCTAGCATGCTACCTGGCACTGTCAAGTTCTCAGTAGGTAATTTTAGTGAATGAGGAGAGTGTTTTGCTGGATTCAGGGCCCTGGTTATTTCTCTGGCAGCGTGTCCCCTTTCTACAGTCTTAGAGCCTCCTCTCTCACTACTCTGCGTCATTTCTTAGGGCCGTTTATCTGGTCCTAAGATGCTGCAGATGCTGGCTTGGTTGTGGAGAGAAGGGAACACTTTTACACTGCTGGTGGGACCGCAAACTGATACAACCTTTTTGGAAGGAAGTATGGAGAACTCTCAAAGCACTTAAGCTAGACCTCCCATTTGATCCTGCAATCCCATTACTAGGCATCTACCCAGAAGGAAAAAAATTCTGGTGATTCTGAGATTTTCTGGGATGGCGGAAAGATGTTTTTAAAGTTAAAGTTAATTTTTCCTGATTATTTAAAATGTAATACTATTTGACAATGATACTGTTTACTAAGAAAGTAATACTCTTATCGTGTTTTGAAAATATACCAAAGTTGCATTGAGGAAAATAAGTGTCACCCACGATTTCACTGCCCACACATAAATGCTTGCTGTTTTGAGGTTTGCTCTTTCTCTGATCTTACTGTTTATGTATTATTATATATAATAAATTAAGGTAATATTATAATTTTATAATTATATGTGTTTAATTATATATTATTTTGTGTTTTAACATTTAATATCATATAGTGTTTTCCTAGGTTTTAATTGTTCTTCAAATCATTGTTTTTTATATAAGTGGCTCTGGTATTGTATAATTCTTTTATCATATGGATTTTCACAATTATTTTAACCGTTCTCTGTTCTCTTGTCTTTTTTGCTGTTGCAAATAATGCTTTAACCAGTATCTGATATATGGTTCATAAAGTAATTCTTGTATAGACTTATATCTCTGTATTCTTCCTACAATGCTTCCTTAGGAACACATTTTCAGAAATGGAAATTCTGGGTTAAAGAATAAGAATGTTTTAGAGAAGATATAAACTGCTAAACTTATTCCCAGAAAGATTTTAGTTTGGTTGGGGCCTTTTCTTTCATGCAAAAATGAGCCGGTGACTAGGATTTGAAATGAAAAATGATGGAGCACAGCACAGAAGCAAGAAAGCCACAGCTGCTGCAACCACCCACCTGGCGTCCCCCTCTACTACAGCGGGAGTTAGGAGTTATGCTAGCTCATTCTTCCATACTCGTTGTTACTTGGATGGTTTTTAGAATTCAAGATCTCCCTGATACAATTTTTGCTAGAAATCACTGGGTCCAAGACTGGCATGGCACTGTTTTCACAGTTCGTCTCTTTTTGGCTGTTTAGGGCTTTCTGCTTTACCAAAGTGCACAGGGCTGTATAATCAAATTCGGAGATAGGGTCATGTGTAAATTATCGGAGTCAACATTTGTGCCTAGAAAACTACTGGGACTGTCATCTATTGTGTGTGCTTAGAGAAAATGCACATTTACTCTTTTGAAATGTCATCCAATATAATGTGTTAAGTAGACTAAAGCAGACTATACCCATCAATAATCGAGTGAAGTGGGAGGGAAGATTGGCAAAGTTTAAAGTCACACGGTATGAGTTTGCAAATACGTTAGATAAACAATTAAAGCCGAGAGTCCCACACCATATCATAAAAACAAACAGTACTGAGTTGTTTCAAGCTTATTGTTTCCTAGAATAATAGATGAAGCTGTGCCATGCATGGATTTTCATTAAATTGCCACTCAGGATTGAGGAACAACTTGTCTACAGTCCAATGTGGACCTATAGGCTCTAGTGTCCCTGGCTGTGCAGCAGAATACACGTTGAGTAGATGGCATTGAATCACATGCATAGTAAAATCAACTTTTTAATTTTTAACAGAAGAGGTAAAGGCATATGTTCTGTTGTTTGTTTTCTTTCCTTTTTTTATCATCTTTACTGATAATATTTCTCAGATGCACAAGTATAGAAAGGAGAAACTCAGGCTTTTAAAGAGGGCTAGAATCACAGGGCATGGAATCCTAGAACTGAGGACTGACTCTGGGAGATACACGGTTCATAAAATAATTCTCCATGATAAAATAATACTGCACTAGAGTTGAGATAATTTCACTTCTCTTCAGGCAATTCAGTGATTAAACCAATATTTACTGAGTGCTCGCTATTTCCTTAAACAGTGTCCTAGGTCCAGTGATTAAACAATGAGCAAAAACCAGATCTGTCCTTGGCCTTGTATCACCTGCCACCTAGCACGGGGGAAGAAACATTACTAATGATTGTGCAAACAAATGTTTAAATGCAAATGTGGAGAGGGCCGCCATGGGGGGATTTAACCCTGCTGAGAAGATGAGGGAAAGCTTCCCTGAGAACATGCCACTTGAAATGAGAATGGAGAGATATACAAGTGTCTCAGTCTGTTTGGGCTGCTATAGCAAACGCATTATTAGCCTGAGTAATTAATACACAATACATTTTCTTCCCTCACAATTTGGAAGCTGGGAAGTTCAGGATTGAGGCACAAGCACATTCAGTGACTGGTAAGGACTTGCTCTCTGCTTCACAGATGGTGCCTCTTGCTGAGTTGGCAGAAGGAGGCCATGGTGCTCACTGGAGCCTATCTTACCAAGTCAAGGGTGGGACCCTCCTAACTTACTCATTTCCCACAGGCCCCTCCTATTACTATTATCATGTTGGATATTATGTTCCAATGTATAAATTCTGGGGGGACACAAGCATTCAGACCATAGAAATTAACTAGGTGAGAGAATACATGAGGATTAAAATGGAGAAACTATATGTTCAAAGGCTCAGTTGAGTATGAAATACAATTTACAACTAGAGAGTAAGTAGAAGCCAGGCCACACACAGCCTTCTAGGTCATGTTATATATTCTTATCCTTATTTTAAGATTAGTGGGAAGACATTAAAGAATTCAAGCAGGGGAGAATTAATTTCAATTTCATAATTTGAAAAGACCACTCTAGTTTTAGCGTGCAGAACAGATTAGAAAGAGTTAAGATAAATGGAGACCAATCAGTTAGAAGACCATTGCAATAACCAGGAGAGAGTTCTTGGCAGCTTGGACTAGAGTGGTGGTGGTGTAGATGAAAAGAAGTAGACACTGCTGAGAAATATTTAGGATATAATATGAACAGGGCTTGGTAAATATTTAGAATGTAGGGTGGAAGGAAAGCGAGGTGTCAATGAAAATGTAGACTTCTGGTTTAAGCAGGTGCATGGAAGGAGGTGCTATGTCCTGAATTTAAAAATAATGGAAAAGTCACCAGGTTTGAGAGAATATATTGTGTTTGGTTTGGGACATGTTATATAGAAATGTCTTTGAATTGCTCTGGAAGAGATGTATGGATAGTTGACTATGGTACTTGGAGCTCAGAGGGAACATGTGAGCTGAAGATAAAAGTTTGCCAGTCATATGGATATAGGATATGGAGCCTATGAATGAAGACACAGTTACCAGGATGAGAGTTTAAGTGAGTGGAAAGACAGCCAGGCCTAGGCTTAATCATCCTCTTTGTGTCCTGGGTTCTTAGATAATGAGGTCTCTTGAGTTTTATTCCTATGCCTTCTCCTCTTCATACCTAGAGATTACAGTGTTTGATGAATAAGAGAGTCATCGGTGGTAGTAGATTTTGTTGAAGAATCAAACAGGATAAGAACTAGAAAATGTTAGTTGGACTGAGCATTGTTACAGACATATTTTACTTTATTGAGAGTTATTTCAGACAAATCATGGGGCCATGTGTAGCCTGGAGAGGCTGAGCAGTGAAGAAATAAACAAAAACATTCAGACAACTTGAGTCTGGCTGTGAAGGAAAAAAGAGTGGGGCAGTAGTTGGAAAAGAATAAAAAATTGATGAGGATTCTTTTATTTTAATGTCAGAAACTTAACCTGTGTAAAGCTCAATGGAAAAGTCCATTGGAGGGGGAGATATGTTGAATTTACAGGAGAGAAGACAGCTAACCAGTATATAAGGTTCTTAACCATTCAGGAAAATATTGAGGCCAAAGCACAGGTGGTGGAGAATTCAGATTTAGCTAGGAAAAGAGAAATCTCTTTTGTTTTTCTCGGGGTGGGAGGAATACCTAAGATAATTGGAAATGTAGATGTGTGTTTTTCCGACATCAAGGACTTGATGTAAATCCCACCTGATCATTTCTATTTTCTTTGTAAAATTCCTACATGTAGTATTTTTATGAAATGATGATTTGCAGAGTTTGAGAAAAGGAGAGTGATTTGTAGAGATTGGAAGACTTTTAACGTAGTCATTGAGGTACAAGTAAGAGTAAATGAGCCAAAGAAAGTTGATGAGATTATTAGCAGTGCTGAAGGGACCCACTTGAGGCTGCTGATTATACGTTTACAATGAAGCCAATCTGGCTTATTGTGTGATTTTTTTCTGGCTGCTGAGAGGCAGACATCAAGAAAGCAGATACTTACACATACTCAGTTCCAGGATTTCCTTGGATGGAAGTAATGAACAAAACAGAAAGGCAGTGAAATTTTTAGCATTGTCAAGAGCATTACTGAAACAATGAAACGTGTACTCTAAATGATCTCAGAAGGAAAATAAAGAAGAAAGTGGAAAATAAATTGGAAGGAGGTAGAGGGAATATTAAACTGGAGACCATGAGAAAGTCAAAGAATTGTTATAACAGAATAAATTAAAAATTAAGCCATGAGGAGAAGCTTAGTGGTCAAAGAATAGTAATATGTCTGAATCATTGTTTTAGACGTAGAGAAGTCCAAAGTGAGATTGCGCTTAGTGAAGATGCAGAGACTGAGAAACTAAGAGGCCAAGTCATTGGGCAGACAATCCAGGGTGACTTATATGACACAGAGGGGCACTGTTTTGAGAATAGTGGAAAAGGTTACAAGCCAGGAATCAGTTTCCCCAGGGCCCGCATGCAGTGATCTTGACTTGAGAAGAGAAGGACATTTCAGAGTGAAGAGTTTGATGTGATTAGATGGTGTAACCCTTGAAAGAAGATTTTTCTTGTCCCTCTTTCTTCTCTTTTCCTTTTTATTTTCCTTTTTCTTCCCAAGGAAGTAAGGATCTAAAAGTAGCAATTGAGAACAAGAATGTCAATCCTACTTCCTAGACTGAGAATATGGGGGATATGAGCAGATGTGAAGCTGTCCCTTAAGATGGTTTGAGAGCCCTCTAAGTTGACAGCCTAGCATGCAGATATAGCAGAAGTTAGATAAACATTCAGAGAATAGCCAAAGATATAGGGGAATACAGTGATTTCTGCAATAATATTTTGAAAAGGACCAACAGAAGGGTATGAAAAATGAGATAAGAGAGAGGGGGGCTGGGTCAGGGACAAGAGAGTACCCAGGATGACAGAGGTGATGGTGTGGTGCAGCTTGAAAATAGAGGGCTTATGTTTTGGGAGTTGGTTTAAAAGGCTTTGGCTCAAAAGAACCTGTGATGAGGGGGAGCAGCCAGTCTAGTGGCCAGGGAGGAAGTGGGGTGGTTTTCTCCTATTGGAAGAATGATGGTGGGACCAGAAAGTAGATTTAGCTTTTCCATGCTTTTGCTGACTGTTGAAAGACTCTGAACTTCAGGTTTCAAACTCTGCACAGGATCTAAGAGGTCTGTCTCATTCCTTTTTAGAAATCATTTCTTATTAATTATGGTGTGTCTCTGCAAGTAAAGTTCTAAATGACTTTTGAGTTTTTTTCACATTGTTCTAAGCCCACTATTGTCTTCTTTGGAGATTTAGTATCATTGGGTTCATTGGTCTTGTTTTCATGAGCTCTACCTTTGGTAGAACCTTCAAACTATGTCCTGTACCCACTCATTTCAGCAGGATTTATGATATTTTTGTTGTGTGTGCAAAACCAAGACTAAAGTTAATTTAATAATCATGTAATATCAATAGAAGTTACAGCATAAGTGTCCATCACGGATGAATGGATTAAAAATATTATATCTATATACAATGGAATATTATTTAGCCATCAAAGTAGGAAATCCTATCATTTGTAACAACGTGGATGAACCTAGCTGATATTATGTTAAGTGAAATAAGCTAAGTATAGTAGGACAAATACCACATGATATTACTCATTTGCGGGATCTAAAAAAAGCTGATCTCATAGAAGTAGAGAGTGGTTACCTGTGGCTCAGTACAATAGGGAGGAGAGGAGAGATTGGTCAATGAGTACAAACTTACAGTTAGGAGGAATAAGTTCTGGTGTTTTATTGCACAGGACAGGGTCTATAAATAATAATGTATTGTATACTTCAAGAATTATGGAAGACAGGATTTTGAATGATTTTGCCACAAATAAATGACAAATGTTTGAAGTGATGGATATGCTAATTACCCTGATTTGATCACAACACCACATATATTTTGTCAAAACATCATGCTGTGTCCCTGAAATAAGTACAATTATTTTGTGATAAAAATAAAATAAAGCTTATTTAAATAAACTAATAAAAGTTGGGGATGGGCGATTAAGCCATGCCAGCAGTAATGAAAAGCTCAGGTGGACAGAAGGGCATTTAGACTCAGGTAAGGTCATTGTGTATCTGTTTTCCCTTTCTTGAGGCTCTCTGTGGCCAGCTCTGAGCGGGCAGGATAGTGACTCTGCTCATGCTGTAGGGTCTGGGGGCTCAAGGCACTCACTCCCTGCCATGGAAAGATCTAGAATTATCTGCAGTTCTGATGTCCTCTTATTTCAATGTTACTTCTCCTAAAAGTTTCAAATATACATGTGTCCTATGGGATACATATGGAAATGTATTTTAAATATATAGTTAAATGAAAAAAAGTGGATTAACAAATCAATGTGTAATACCATTTAGGTAAAAGAGTGTAAAGCATGTGTATGTATTTGTGTTTTATGGGTGTTGAAGGAAGAGTTTAGAAATGTTTGCTAACCTGTTTATAAGGATAATTAGAAGGAGTGGGAATAGTGATATATAATAAAAAAATTTATAAAATGTTCTATGTTTGTGTCCACATTTATCTTAAAATGAATTAATCTCATTCGTTTTTATGCCACCTTTTAAGGTGATGGGCCCATATTTGAGATTGAAATCACTGATTCAAATCAGACTCTATGATTTGATATCATAATTTTAAAAATGGGACAAAGTTTTTAAAGTCTAACTTTAATAGCTGCCATATGTACATTCTCTCTCTCTCTCCTCTCTTTCTCTCTTCCTCTGTCCCTCCCCCTTATATGAGTTTTCTTATTTGAAAGTTTGGAGTGATATTTTGGGCCTGAAAGACATGCCAATTCATGTGTTACTTTTTGTGAAAGTGTCTGCCTTTACATATTAGTTGATAAACTCTGAGTTGGTTTAAAAGATAAATCGTGAGATTGAAGTGTTTAGGCAACTAGGACAAATAAAACAATATGAAATAGATAAATTTGATAATTGTTGTTGTTAGGAAGGGAAAGGAAAAGTGCTCTTGGAATAAAAGTTAAATATGATCTTTTTGTAGTTATGAATTGTCAGGTAGACACCTTGAAATTATGGAAGACAGGATTTTGTCTTTATCCACGGAGCAGTTTCAGTAGTATGTGTGGGAGAAGCAAGGAGCAGAAGAGGAGAGAAGCACCCACCTGAGTCCAGCAAACACAGGAGGGTTTGGGGAAGACTTTTAGGAGGAGGGACTCTGCAGATGAGCTTGAAGGACACACGGGGGTCAGCTGGCAAAAGACTGTAATGTGAATAAATGGGACATGTGGAGTTGGTGGGGAAGGGTCATAACAGGCAGGAAATTTACTGTCAGTAAAGAACAATAGAAGATATTAGAATAAAAACAGATAAATTCTGAAAGGGGGTATGGCACCCAGAACAATTTACCAGTATTAGTCACAAGCTTTGGGTGTGAGGTTTTCTTTATGGTTGGTGCATTATTCAAGCCCTGTCCTTAGTTTAAGTCAACATGAGGACACTATTCATCTACCCTTCACTGCATGTCTACATCAAATTATAATTGCTGGCATTTGCATTTGGTATCTCATGATTCCACCTGGCAGGAATTTCTGGTTTATTTGTATTCCCTGAGTACAGTTCAGGGTCTGATATATCATATGTGGACCCTATGGATATGGGGAAGTGAATGAAGAAGCACTATGTTTGTGGTTAGCAGGTAGTTTTCAAGTGCTTCATCTGTCATTGAGAAATGTGGGAACACAGGGTAACCAGAAAATAGAGCAATATATGCTGATGGTGCTCTACTTCTAACAGCAACATGGAGATGATGATAAAAGATGATTAATATTAGGGGATAGACCATTGCCAAAGGAAAACTCCAAGGTTGGCTCCCTGAGTAGCTAGGTAAATTACGTAGAATTGAAACAGATACTTAGCTGGAATTGAAAGAACAAAAATACTGGCCTCCATTAAGCTGTCACATTGTATGTTCCCAAAACTTAAATCTGTACTATGAATAGTAAACTCCATATTTTAGCAGTTCACTGGAACCTTATGAGATAAAATACCATTGATAGAATTCTGAGACTGAAGGAGAAAGGATGCCTTTGTGGTCTTCCAGTTCATGATAGTAATAAACATTAGGGATCAAGAAATGTAACTCCATGGTTCTTAGTGAGGGCAGGATTGCAGGTGGCATTTCAAAATAGGTATAAATGAGCCTATCCTTAACATTGAAATGGAGTCCGCCCACGTGCATTTTGAAGATGTCTCACAGTGAGTATTAATGTCCAGTCCTGGATGAGAACCATCAATAAATCATATACAAAAGAAGAACACAGTAGCAACAATGACAGCTGTTTTCAGCTCATGAAACATTTTAACTGATCATTTTACCTAATCTTCATAATAATCTTGTGAGATAAGTAATGTTAATCCATTTTACAAAAAGAGAAAGTGAAGTTTAGTGACATCCAATAAACTTTCTGTTTCCACAGAAACAGAACGAGTAGAGATAAACTCAATCCCAAGTCTGACTTTTCTAGCATCGAAATCTTCTTTGGCATGAAATCTTTTACATCACATGTTGGATGTATTTTACCCCATCCTATTTCCCATAATTCTTAACAAGGAATCCCAATTCTGGAAAGTTATTTCCAGATATATTGGTTGGATTCTAGAAATGTGAGTTTGGCCAGGGGCGGTGGTTCATGCCTATGAATCCCAGCACTCTGGGAGGCTGATGTGGGTGGATTGTTTGAGTTCATAGGTTCTAGACCAGCCTGAGCAAGAGTGAGACCCCATCTCTAAAAATAGGCCAGCATCGTGATGGGTAACTGTAGTCCTAGCTACTTGGAAGGCTGAGGCGAGAGAATTATTTGAGCACAAGAGTTTGAGGTTGTTGGGATCTATGACGCCATCGCACTCTAGCGAGAGTGACAAAATGAGACTCTGTCTCAAAAAAAAAAAAAAAGAAAAAGAAATGCGGGTTTGATAACTTAGCTTCAGAATAAGCAATTGACAGCTGTATCATTTTGATAAACTCATAATAATTTCCTGACTTTTTCACATGTTGAAGATGTCTCATTGTCAAAAATTTATGGGGGATTTCCAGTGACTGTCTTAAGGGAATTCCAGATGCCAAATTAATGTAGAACTAATATTAGAGGAAAGTAATTACTATTAAAGACTTAATTCTTTCCTTCCCTCACAGTTACACAATATAGTGACTAGATAGATAGTAACTTCTGAAATCAAAGCTTTAAGAACAGACGTACAGATGTTCTCATTGAGCAATTTCAATCCCTGGGGAAATTTCTCAGAAAAAAATTTGCATTTCTGAATTAAGAACTTTCAATCAGTCAAGGATTTGAGTATGTTTCCATTGTGTTGTAAAGGTATTTATAATCATTCCTTGTGAAGCTCTCTAGTCCTTTATCTTCCCTTAGAGTGCAAGCTTTTCTCTCTGAGGCAGCTTTTCTATACCCTTATTTTTTTTTGACACTTACTACATTTATTATTTCTTTCTATAATCTTGCTTTTCTTTCTGAAAAGAATTCTTCATAGCCATATTTTTTCAAACACGACCTTTAATATTTATTTCTAGAGTATTTTCTTTTGTGACTTGACAACTCATCACTTTGTCCTTTCCACAGGATTTATATACACAGACTAATGTTCCTTGATTTTTTTAATGTAATCTTGATCTTAAAAAAAATCTTTTTGACAATTCTCCAAGTTTCTAGAGGTCAAATTCACAATTTAATCACAGTGACAATCTAGCACAAATATTATGGCGGCAGCTCCTTTGAATAAGACATGCCCTACAGGCAAGATCTTCAGCTGAAACATTATTCAGTAGCGCTTTGGCTTAGAACTGACTTAGCTCCCCAGTGAAGTCTCAGATTAGTCTGATTTGTTTTTGAGTTCATCCATCTAAGAAATAGAAGAATTGAGTCTATTTATCAGCTTCCAACTCCTCTTTATATATTTTTCCAGCCCATCATTCAAAGCAGCTAAACTCAGGATTGTCACCACCTGACTTGAACGCTGAGAGGTGAATTGTAGAATGATACCATTTAGTTCACGTTGTTGATGTGCCTGTTGGAAATAAAAGCTTGGCATGGAAAAAGGAAGCCAGCTCTGCTATCTATTTATCTCAGTGCCCTTACTGATATCTGTTGTCTGGATACACAGGGCAAAGAATGATTTGTACTGTAAGTTTATTTTCTACATCATTGAATAAATGAGAGAGAAGATGGAATACTTCAACTTTGTCAAAGGAAGACTTTTTCAAAGACTTCGTTCCTTATTTATTCAATTTGTTTTTGATTCAAAAGCTGACATTTAAACCTTAACTTCTGCCCAAATCCATTCTCCTTCAGTCTTTGAGGGCTTTGAGGGTAATTGCTGGAGATTTCTAAGGGATTACAGCTCTACTGACCAACAACAGATATCATATTCTTTGAAAATTAGATTCTAACTGAGAATTGAGCCAGGAAATTAGTGTCTGCCTAGAAATTGGGATGTTTGTATGGAAATCAAAAGCTGTATAAGCATTCAGTTGGACCACTGTTTTGTTCACTAAGTAAACAATAGCTGGATATACTGTCAGGAATTTCTTAAGATAAATAATGTTAGGACCCATATTCATCATAGTGAAGATACTTGATAACAGTATTTATCAGTGTAGAAACTTCCCAGAATATATCCCTTTTAAACATAATTCCTATAATCTAGATAAGGATTGACCATGATGGTTAGCACTTAAAAGACAAAACATAACTACCTTAGAATAATAAGATCCTTGAAACTCTTTTTTGAAGAAAAACATATTGTCTATATTTTGAGAGACGGAAATTAAAAAACAAATGCAAAAATATCCAAATGCTCTTGAATGGTCCTTTGTTCTCATACTTAAGATGCTAAAAGAAAGCTTATAATACATAGTCCAAAAGACTATAATAATAATAATAGGATAAGCATATAATGCAAGCCTTTTGATTATGATGATCATAACATAGAAACAGGGCGAATTAAACAACAAAAAGGTTAATTTTAAAAATAATGACTGCAAAGAGGCATTCTTCAGTGTAGACAGTTTGGAGAATGTTTTCAGCTCCACAAAAAGTAACTGCAAATGTAGTTAAAAACTGCTTGAATAACTTCCAAAGTTGCTTAGATAGAGACACGAAACAACAATAAAGACATTAACACACCAACCACATGATAAAAGATAAGAACATAAAAAAAAACCCATACAAGACAAAAAAATGAGATGACCAAAGTAAAACAAGCATATTTTTCATAACAACAAATGTAAATGGGATAACTCATTATTTAAAAGAATGGTACTCTGAACTTGGGTTTAACAACAACAACAAAACAAAACTACATAGTCTGTAAGAGACCAACTTGAAACAAAGTAACTTTAAAAATCTAAAAGTAGGCCAGGCATGCTGGCTCATTTCTGTAATCCCTGCACTTTGGGAGACGAAGGTGGGAGGATTGCTTGAAGCCAGAATTTTAAGAGCAGCCTGGGCAACACAGTAAGACCCCATCTCTACAAAAAATAAAAACATTAGCCAGGCATGGTGGCATGTGCCTGCAGTCCTACCTATTTGGGAGGATGAGGTGAGAGGATCATGTGAGATAGGAGTTTGAGGTTGCAGTGAGCTATGGTTGTGCCACTGAATTTCAGCCTAAGTGACACAGTGAGAGCCTATCTTCAAAAAAAAAAAAAAATCTAAAAGTAAAAGGATAAGAAAATATATACTTTATTAAAAAAAAAAGAAAGAAAGAAAATATATACTATGCAAATATAATCTACTAGGAAAAAATGTGAGTACTAACATTGCATCAAAAACATTAAATTTGGGCCTTAAGAAAAATGAAATGTGTAGAAGTATTACTTTATTATCACATAGAATTCTACTCTAGATATACTAAAGGTAGCTAGAAAACATTTCAAAAACCAACCCCCCAGGTCAAACTGAAAATGATTAGAGAAAACCAAGAGCTTATTACTTAGGAAAAACTCAAATATATATATAATTCTCTTGCTAACTTATGTCATAGGCTGAATTGTGTTTCTCCAAAATTTATAGGCTGAAGTCTTAACTCCTAAGAACCAAAAATGTGATTATATTGGTGATAGATTCTTTTATTTATTTATTTATTTTTTATTAAATCATAGCTGTGTACATTAATACAATCATGGGTACAATATGCTGGTTTCATATACAATCCGAAATAGTTTCATCAAACTGGTTAACATTGCCTTCATGGCATTTTCTTAGTTATTGTATTGACATTTATATTCTACATTAGGAAGTTTCACCTGTACCCTTCTAAGATGCACCACAGGTGTGAGCCCCACCTATTACCCTCCCACCACCCATCCTCTCCCACCCCCCCTCCCTTGCCCCTTTCCGCATATTCTTATACTGTAATTGGATTATAGCCTTCATATGAAAGCTATGGATTAGTTTCATAGTAGGGCTGAGTACATTGGATACTTTTTCTTCCATTCTTGAGATACTTTGCTAAGAAGAATATGTTCCAGCTCCATCCATGTAAACAAGAAAGAGGTAAAGTCTTCATCGTTCTTTAAGGCTGCATAATATTCCATGGTGTACATGTACCACAATTTACTAATCCATTCGTGGGTCGATGGGCACTTGGGCTTCTTCCACGACTTAGCAATAATGAATTGTGCTGCAATAAACATTCTGATATAAATATCTTTGTTATAATTTTTGGTCTTCTGGATATATACGTAGTAGAGGAATTATAGGATCAAATAGCAGATCTATTTTTACATCTCTAAGTATTCTCCAAATATCTTTCCAAACAGAACGTGTTAGTTAGCACTCCCAGCAGCAATGTGGAAGTGTTCCCTTTTCTCCACATCCATGCCAACATCTATGGTTTGGGGATTTTGTGACGTGGGCTAATCTTGCTGGGGTTAGATGATATCTGAAAGTAGTTTTGATTTACATTTCTCTGATGATTAAGGATGACGAGCATTTTTTTCATGTGGCTGTAGACTGTGCGCCTGTCTTCTTCAGAGAAGTTTCTCTTCAGGTCCCTTGCCCACCAAGAGATGGGATCACTTGTTCTTTTGTTGCTAATAAGTTTGAGTTCTCTGTGGATTCTGGTTATTAAACCTTTGTCGGAGACATAACCTGCGAATATCTTCTCCCATTCTGAGTGCTATATGCTTGCTTTAGTAACTGTCTTATTGGCTGTGCAGAAGCTTTTTAATTTGATCAGGTCCCAGTAGTCTATTTTTGATACTACTTCAATTGCCTGAGGAGTCCTCCTCATAAAATATTCACCCAGGCTGATTTATTCAAGAGTTTTCCCTGCACTTTCTTCTAGTATTTTTATAGTTTCATGTCTTAAGTTTAAATCTTTAATCCAGTGAGAGTCTATCTTGGTTAATGGTGAAAGGTATGGGTCCAGTTTCAGTCTTCTATAGGTAACCTGCCAGTTCACCCAGCACCATTTGTTAAATAGGGAATCTTTTTCCCACTGAATGTTTTTTTTTTTTGAGACAGAGCCTCAAGCTACCACCCTGGATAGAGTGCCATATATCACAGCTCATAGCAACCTCCAATTCCTGGGCTCAAGCGAGTCTCCTGCCTCCGCCTCCCAAGTAGCTGGGACTACAGGCACCCGCCACAATGCCCGGCCATTTTTTGGTTGGAGCCGTCATTGTTTTTTGGCGGCCCGGGCTGGATTCGAACCCACCAGCTCAGGTGCACGTGACTGGTGCCCCAGCCACTTGAGCCACATGTGCCGAGCCAGTCTTTTTACTTTTGAATAGGTGAGTTTCAACTACTTATATTTCTTGATATGACTAATATAGTTGGCCTCAGCCTGCTATTTTAAGTATTGTTATATGATTACATGGGTTTTAAAAAACTTTCACCTAATGGTTTTAAAAACTCTTTATTTCTTCTGATATTTACCAAAGCTCTGTATGTTCTGTTGGTAACCTTTATAATTTTAACTTTACCTAGTGCACTGTATCTTCTCTTTGTTTTGACACTATTATTTAATTTTTATTATAAGAAATGACCAAATTAGAGTATATTGTTTTCCTTTCTGCTCTTCTACCTCTCTTTCACCATGTAATTTTGTCCGATTATATGCTTTTTTATTAACGGTCACTTGAGGTATACGAATTATTTACCATCTATCATCTGTCTATTGGTTTCAGATGATACCCTTTGACCTTCAGCTATTTCCTTGGTAGTCTATGGCTTTCACTTCATGGAATTTGAAACTGCCTACTCACTTGGGATTCTTCTGTCTTGGGGCTCAGTCGGTCCCTTTACCATTACGTGACAGCCCTCTTCATGCCCAGTGGTAGTCCTCTTCCCGAAGTCCTTTCTTCCTCAATATTAACATAGTTACTCTGGCTTTTTTTTTTTAAAAAAATAGTGTTGCATTTCTTTTCCTTGTTCTACAGTATGTAAGGTTTCTATTTTCTCTCACTACCTTAAAGTATTTATCTTGGGTTTATAGCTGTTTGACTATAAATTGTCTCATTTTTTCCAACTTCTGCTTGAGTTTTTCCGAAGTTCTTAGATTTCTTGTTTGTTGTATTATGTTAATTTTTTTTTTTTTTTTTTGTAGAGACAGAGTCTCACTTTATCACTCTCAGCAGAGTGCCGTGGCATCACAGCTCACAGCAACCTCCAGCTCCTGGGCTTAGGCGATTCTCTTGCCTCAGCCTCCCCAGTAGCTGGGATTATAGGCGGCCGCCACAACGCCCGGCTATTTTTCTGTTTTTGCAGTTCAGCCGAGGCTGGGTTTGAACCTGCCACCTTCGGTATATGGGGCTGGTGCCCTACTCGCTGAGCCACAGGTGCCGCCCCTTTGTATTATGTTAATTTTGGAAAATTCTCAGCCATTATTTCTTCTGTCCTGTTCTTCCTCTCTTTTTTTTTAATTGTTGGGGATTCATTAAGGGTACAAGAAACCAGGTTACACTGGTTGCATTTGTTGGGTAAAGTCCCTCTTACATCGTGTTTTGCCCCCAAAAGGTGTGGCTCACCAAGACGCCACCCCCTCGCTCCTTCCCTCTCTCTGCTCTTCCTTTCCCCACGCCTCCCTCATTCTTTCTCTCTCTGCTCCTCTCTTCTTTTTTTAATGACTCCATTTGCACATTTGTCAGATGATTCTATCTCATCCTAAAGCTTTTGGATTCTCTGTTTGGTCTGTATTTTAGTCTCTTTTCTCTTTTTGTTTTAATTTGCAAGTTTTCTATGGTCTATCTGCAAGGTCACTGATTCTTTCCTCAGCTGTGTTCAGTCTGCTAAGGCCATTAAAATAATTTTTTAATTCTCTTTTAAAATTTCCCTCTCTTTGGTGACATTTTCCTTACATTTGTCCGTATCATCCACCCTTTTCACTCTATCAATTAACTCATTAATCATAAGCATCTTATTTATTTTATTTCAGGTTAATATGGGTGTACGCATGATTTGGTAACATAGTTTGCTTTTGTAAGGTTGAAGGCAAGTTGTAGTTGTGTCCTTCACCCAGGAATTGTGCCATCTACCTGTGCAAGGTACTTGTTAGGTGAGAATTGACCCATCCTTTATGCCCCTCCTCGCCATTTTAAACTTCACTGCATTATTCTCACATCTGAGCATTAAGGTCAAGATCTACTAGCTTCAATGTAGTACAGGGGACCCATAATGTTTATTTTTCTATTTTTTTTTTTTTGAGACAAGAGTCTCACTATGTTGTGCGGTGGTGTCACAGCTTATAGCAACCTCAAACTCTTAGGCTTAAGTGATTCTCTTGCTGCAGCCTCCCAAGTAGCTGGGATTACAGGTGCCTGCCACAATGCCTGGCCATTTTTTTGGTGGCAGTTGTTATTGTTGATTTTAGCTGTCCTGGGCTGGGTTTGAACCTGCCAGCCTTGGTGTATGTGGCCAGTGCTCTACCCACTGAACTTTGGGCGCCGCCATGTTTTTCTATTCTTGTCCTACTCACTTAGGAGAATGGTGTCCAGCTCTATTTAAATTATGAAAAAGTATAAGATCTCCATCCTTTTTATGATTGAGCAATATTCCATAGTACACATACACCTCAATTTACTAGTTCATTCATGTATTGAAGGTCACTTGGGTTGTTTCCATGACTTTGTGGTTATGAATTGTGCTGCTATAAACATTCAAATACAGGTGTCTTTAAGATAAAATACCTTTTTTTCTTTGAGTAAATACCCGGTAGTGGGACTGCAGGATCAAATGGCAGGTCTACTTTTAGCTCTTTAAGGAATCTCTATACTACTTTCCACAGGGGCTGTACTATCTAGCTCCATTGTCTTCTATATTTTCAAATTCTTCATCTTGGCTTTTCTGCCAATCAATAACCTTGCTTAGTTTCCTCTCAAAATAAAAGTTGACTTTATTTTCCTAACCTTTTGTTCACCTTTGCCTATTGCCCTATCTGTTCATATGCATATTTATTATTTATATTTCTTTCTTTTTGAATTTTCTAACTTTTATTGTAGTGGTTACAGTTTTCTTATTGCTTTGAAAGAACTATACTGAAGATTTAAATATATTGTCTGTTATATATCTTGCAAGTATAATTTCCTGGGTTGTCATATGTCTTTTTATTTTATGTGTGCTTTTCCATTAAATCAGAGTTAAAATTATTTTGGCCAACAAATCTGTCAGATTTTATAGTTCATACTTTGCTAAATGAAAGATATTATAATTAGTTTTAAGAGACATGAATACTTATGAAGCAAAGTATTATTGTTACTAGCATTAAAACTGGGATAACATTCACTAACAAGAATGCATATGAAATGAGTTGTTTTAGATAGTTAAAAGTTACAGATGAAAATTTTAGTAAGAAAGAATTGTAAAGTACATCTTTTTTAGTAATACATTTTAATTATTTTGTTTTTTCCTAGAATGTGAAGTATTTTATTTTTAAACTCCTAGCTCTGAAAGCAAAATAGACTAGGTCAAGTGATACAGTTTTACAAAGCTGAATGTGTTTATTTGGAGCTCCGTTTTTCTGTTCAAGATACGAAAACTTCCTAAAACTCTTGGAGGTGGGAACACTACTCATTTGGTGATCTGTGATTAGATAAAGCGATCAATCCTAGTTGGTAAAAATCCCTTTTTTTCCTTTTATTTTTAACTATCGTGTATTGTACATTTTTTCTCCTTTTTAAAAGTAAAGGATAATTATTGTACGTGCATAATATATCCTACAATTGCATCTGGTCCCAATCACAAATTTTTAATTGCTAATTTACTTGTATAAATCAATACTTGTATTGATCAATTGTGCTCCATTCCTAGGTTTGGATTACTAAGCATGTAATACCTGTTAATTTTTCATTTTAACAAGATTCAATTACCATGCAGGACATTGAACTTAATCTGCCCTTTGTTTTATGACTTCGTTTTGTCGTTATAGTACTGCACTGTCAGGCCAAAATGCCTGTGGACTTAGTAATGATTTCCAGGGTGCATGTTTTTCCCTCTGCTGTTCCAAATTAGTGTGTTTTGCAATACTATTTTTGTTTTTTATTATACTTCTCACTTATGTTTTATTATCAAGTGGATGGCAGTCACTTGTCACCACAATCAATGTTTCTGATCCCAACCTTCCCTCCTCTTTTTAAGTTGGCCCTGCTAATATGCTGTGAGCTTAGAAATCAATCAACTTTTGAGAATTTCTTCCAGATTGAGAGAACAGAGGAGTTTTCGTGAAGTTTATTGATTGAACGTTTTAATAGTTATTTTGATTATTTATTATTTTTTTACCTGTATTTTCAATAAGCAAGTTTACTGGATAATTGAGATCTGAGTGGTGGAGTGATGCTTCTTGCTACAAGCAACGCTACTGTGTAAAAACTTCCATGGAACATGTTCCATTGTACTTAGCGTTTCAAAAATAAATACTAAATGTCATATTCCCATTATTCAGAAGTTAGGAGGGAAACTGCTAACTGCTAACTGCTTAGATTTCTGTACCAGACGAATGGGTGAGTAGATCGGCAGGGGAAAGAGGGCGCTGTTACAGAGATACCGTCACATTCCTCTGGGCTTTCCTGCAGGCTCTCAAGTGTTTTTCAAGTACAGGTGTCTTTATGATAAAAACAGTGAGTGTGTAGAGAATTTAGTTTAAATAATGGGGATGTTTAATATCAAAATCATGCTAAAATAATGTGAGGAAATGGGATATGATATTAAAAACTTATTTTAAAAAAACCTACAAAAAAACCTGACATCCAAAAGGAAATAGGCCAAAACAGAAAATTTAGTTTTTTTCTTAAAACAAAAAAAAAGGTACAGTAACTTACAGCCAACGTAGTCTTGGCATGTGCTGACAAAGAGGCTTATCAGGTAAACGGGTGAGGACGTTATTCATCAGGACTCTGAAAAGAAAAGAAACCAAAGAAGTCACATTTTTCTGGCTCTTTTGTCATCTTGAATCAAACATGGTATTATTATTATTCTTACAAAATCACAAAAGCTAAGTTAATTGTCTTCCCTCTCTAATTTTTTCTCTGGAAGTCCTATTACATGTAAGTACTTGATAGTAATAAAATTTTGACAAATAGTAGTTAGTATGTGGAGAAAGGATATTTGTATTTATAACAGAAAAAAAAGCCTAGGCTCTTCCACACGGGTAGAGAAAAGGTGATTTGAAATGAATTTTATTTCTTTAAGATGAATACAGGCACTCCTCATTTATTGCACTTTGTTTTATTGTGATTTTTTAGATCTTGCCTTTTTGTAGATACCGTGTTTTTTTCATATTGAAGGTTCGTGGTAACCCTGTTTGAGCGAGGCTATCGACATCATTTCTCCAATAGCATGCACTCACTTTATTTCTCCCTGTCAATTTGGTAATTCTCACAATATTTCAAACCTTATTATTATGATTTTATCTGTTACAGTGATTTGTGATTATGGAATCTTTGATGTTACTGTGTAATTGTTTTGGGGCACCACAAATTATATTCACCAATGATGACACATAACCAATAAATGTGACGTATTCTGACTGAGTCATTAACTGGCTGTTTCCCTGTTGATCTCCCTCCCCTTATTCCTCCCTAGCCCTTTTAGACACATCAATACTCAGTTAGGCCAGTGAATAATGCTATGATGGCCTCTAAGTCTTCAAATGCAGACTTGCTCATCTTTCACTTTAAATCAAAGGCTATTATGGAAATGATTAAGCTTTGTGAGGAAGGCATGTCAAAAGCTGAATTAGGCTAAAAGCTAGGCCTCTTAAGCCAAATAGTGAGCTAAGTTGTAAATAAAAAGGGAAATTTCTTGAAGGAAATTAAAAGTGCTACTCGATAATGACACAACTTTATTGCTGATATGAAGAAAGTTTGAGTGGTCTGGACAGAAAATCAAAACAGCCATAACATTCCCAAAGCCTAATCCAGAGTAAGGTCCTAACTCTCCTCAGTTCTATAAAGGCTGAAAGAGGTGAGGAAGCTGCTGAAGAAAAGTTGGAGGCTAATGGACGTGGGTTCATGTGGCTCAGGGAAAGAAGCTTCTTCTATAATATAAAAGTGCAAGGTAAAGCGGGAAGTGCTGTTGAATTAATAGAGGCTGCACAAAGTTATACAGAGATCTTTACCTAATATCCCTGAGGCTAGACTAAATAACAGACTTTCAATGAAGATGAAACAGCATCCAGAACTTTCATATCTGGGGAGGAGAAGTTAATGCCTGGCTTCCAAGCTTCAAAGGACAGGCTGACTCTTGTGAGTGGCTAATGCAATTGACAACTTTCAGTGAAAGCCAGTGCTCATTTACCATTTTGAAAGTCCTACAGCCCTTAAACATTATGTTAAATCTACTCTGCCTGTGCTTTATAAGTGGAACAACAAAGCCTGGATGACAGCACATATGTTTACAGCATGGCTTATTGAATATTTTAAGCCCGTTGTTGAGACCTACTGCTCAGAGAGGGATTCCTTTCAAAATGTCACTGCTCATTGAGAATGTCTGGTCACTTAAGAGCTCTGATGGAGGTGTATAAGGAGATTAATGCTGTTTTCATGCTCCTCTGCTAACACAACATTCATTTTGCAGCCCATGGATCAAAGAGTAATTTTGAATTTTAGGTGTTATTATTTAAGAAATACATTTTGTAAGGCTTTAGCTCAGCAGTTCTCAACTTGTGGGTTGTGACCCCTTTGGGGGTCAAACAACCCTTTCACAGGGGTCGCCTAATACCAGATATTTACATTACAATTCATAACGGTAGCAAAATTACAGTTTTGAAGTAATAACAAAAATAATTTTATGGTTGTGGGTCACCACAACATGAGGAACTGTATTAAAGGGTCACGGCATTAGGAAAGTTGAGAAACACTGCTTCAGCTGCTATAGATAGTGATTCCCCTGGTGAATCTGGACCAAGTAAATCGAAAACCTTCTGGAAAGGTTCACCATAATAAACACAACTCAGAACATTTGTGATTCATGGGAGGAGGTAAAAATGTCAGCATTGATAGGAATTTGGAAGAAGTTTATTTCAACCTTCGTGGATGACATCAAGGGATTAAAGACTTCAGTGAAAGAACTATAGATTTGTTGGAAATAGCAAGAGAACTAGAAGTAGAAGTGAAGTCTGAAGAGTGGACTGAATTGCTGCAATATCTATCATTTAAGACTCGAACAGATGAGGAGTTGCTTGTTATGGATGAGCAAAAAACAAGGTTGTCTGAGAAAAAATCTACTCCTGGTGAAGATTCCATTAGTGGTGAAGGGACAACAAAGAATTTAGAATATTAAATGTATTTTGTTGATAAAGCAGCAGTAGAGACGAGAGGATTGACTCCAATTTTGAAATAAGTTCTACTTATTGACCAGCATTGCACTCTACAAAGAAATACTATTGACCAGCATTGCACTCTACAAAGAAATCTTTCACAAAAGGAAGAATCAATTGATAGAGAAAATTTCATTATTGTTTTATTTTAAGCAATTGCCATAGCCAGCCCTGCCTTCAGCAATCACCGCACTGATCAATCAGCAGCTGTCAACAGAGAGCCGAGACCCTCCACCAGGAAAAAACAAACACAAAAACACAACTATGACTTAGTGAAAACTCAGATGACTGTTAGCACCTTTTAAGCAATAAAGTAATTTTAAATTATGGCTATATATTTTTAAACACAACACTATTGTATACTTAAACTATGTAATAGTGTAAATAAGCTTTAAAAAACAATTTTTTTTTTTAGAGTCAGAGTCTCACTTTGTTGCCCTCCCTAGAGTACCATACCGTCACAGCTCATAGCAACCTCCAACTCTTGGGTTTAGGCGAGTCTCTTGCCTCCACCTCCCAAGTAGCTGGGACCACAGGCACCTGCCACAGTGCCTGGCTTTTTTTTTTTTTGCTGTTGCAGGTTGGCGAGGGTGGGTTTGAACCTGCCACCCCTGTATATGGGGCCAGTGCCCTACTCACTGAGCCACAGGTGCTGCCCTGTGTAAATACATTTTTTTAAAACATATATTAGGAAAGCTAAACATTTTGTGCAAGTTTCTTTATTGTGATATTTGTTTTATCAGAAAGGTCTGAGGTATGCCTGTATAGGGCAATAATGATCTGCTTAAGAACATTTCCATGAAATGATAGTGAGACCATATTCAATTTGATAGGTTGATGTTCTAAAGGACAGAAATCTTATAAAATTGCTGAATCTATATATATAGCCTCATACCATATGATTAGGAGATGGCTTCAGGTTGAAAAGGTCTTTTGGGGTTTTGACATTCCCAATGTAATGGTATTAAATTTAAGCATTAATTTTATTCATCTCTTTTCCTTCCATGTCCCTCAGTTGAAATATTTTTACTTTAATACTTACAAAAGAATAAGAGAATTGAGTCCATAAAATGTTAGTGGGGAAATTCGACTGAGGCGATTGTCTTCCATTATCCTGCCAGCCAGGAAAAGAAAATTAATTCATTTATATATTTTTAAAACCTGAAAACTAATACTATAAGATGTCACATAAATTGAACCTACAGCCATTCTAGTCTGTGAAGATCTTCAAAAACACCTGGCTTCAGGAAGGTTATTCTGTTATGACTGAGATACCTGGAAAAGGATAAATGATGACAATAAATTTGTACCTTTTGGACGTTTGATAACAAGGAAAATAAAAGAAATAATCACCAATCTTAAATTTTCTTATATATTATTCTCATCATGCCACTTCCCTGCTTTTGAATTTCTAAGGGTTAATTTCACTTACCTTATCATCTCTGTCTTTTAACTTCCCCATAATTGATTATTACATTCATCAATTCATTCATTCATCAAATCGTTGTGAGTTCCTACTCTGGCACTGTGCTAAGTTTGTCGTTACTTTTTCTAAGGGGCTCTGGAGGGGAGACAGCATGAGACTAGGTTATCATGCAACAGTGGACGAGTAGAAGGATGTGGACAGTGTACGTTTGCTCTGCCATCACTGAGGACAAAGCATCTGCCTTTGCTAAGGGAGGAGATGGCAGCGCATGGGGGAATGGGAGACAGGAAGGCTTCACAAAAGGAGGCAGACTTTTGTGCCCGTAGCTCAGAGGTTAGGACTCGGCCTCATGCACCCAGGGCTAATGGGTTTGAACCCAGCCAGGGCCTGCTTAACAGCAACAACAAAATAGCTGGGCACTGTGGTGGGCACCTGTTGACCAGCTACTTGGGAGGCTGAGGCAAGAGAATCGCTTAAGCCTATGAGTTTGAGGTTGCTGTGAGCTGTGAGCTGTGATGCCAGAGCTCTCTACTGAGGGCAACAGTGAGACTCTGTCTCAAAAAAAAAAAAAAAGGAGGCAGAGTTGATAAGAATCTTGAAAGGAGTCATGGAGTTCATAAAAGAAAGCAAGGGCAGAGGGAAGAGCTGGTACAAAAGCTTGTACAAGAGATAATAACAAGCAAAGGAGCACCAGGGAATTCAGCTGGTGAATTCCTGTGATGGGCTGTGAGGAGAGACAGATGAACGTGGGAGGCAGGTGGAGGCCTGTTTAGGAATCAAGGGCATTGCATGCCCTGCTACAGGGTCTGACCCCGTCCTGCCTACTCAGCTTTACCTCCCACTCTTCCGCAGAGTGAACCAGTTCCTGTTCTCTAGAGCTGGCGCCTCCTCTTGCCACGCTCATCCCTATCACGCTCTCCTCCGTGTGGCCATTTACGGCACTACATCTGCTGTCAAAGTTCGATTCCTGACTCTTCTACTAACTAACAGTGTATGTGACCTTGAGCAAGCAATTCATTCCTTTACACCTCAGCTTCTAAAATGAGGATATCCTAATTCTTTGGCGTGTTGTAGCCCTGAGGCAATCCATGCTATAAGCACTCGGTATTCATTATTTATTATACTAAATAACAATGTCTCTGCTCATGCTTCCCACTCCGATTTCTTTTCCTTAATATTTTTTTGCTCAGTTATAAAATAGCTTCTGAACCTTCCAATTTAATCCTCTTTTCCCCTTCTATGGTTCATGTGCAAGTATTAGTTCAAAGTTCACTTCCACCGCTACACAGTACACTGATTTCTTTCTTTTCTTGACTCTTAACGTATCTGGGAGTTCACAGCCTGTTCAATTTCTCCTGCCAGGACTCTGCCCTTTTCCACCAGTGTGGAAGGGGTAGGAAGAGCTGACACCTCAAGATAGAGCTACTTCCTGCCCTCGTTTGTAACCCTGGATCTCAGAGGGGTGCAGGCAGGGGGAAGAAATAGTTGTTTTTTTTTTTTTCAGACAAAGTCTCACTTTGTCACTTTGGTAGAGTGCCTTGACGTCACAGCTCACAGCAACCTCAAACTCTGGGGCGTAAGCGATTCTCTTGCTTCAGCCTCCCAAGTAGCTGGGACGACAGGCACCGGCCATAATGCCTGGCTATTTTTTGTTGCAGTTGTCATTGTTGTTTAGCAGGCCCAGGCTGGGTTCGAACCTGCCAGCCTCGGTGTATGTGCTGGCGCCGTAACCACTGTGCTACGGCGCTGAGCCAAGAAATCATTTTAACATTTACCAGGAAAAACCTCAGGGGGTTCTTGAGTAAGCCAACACAGCCCGGGAAAAAGGCGTTGGACGCACCCTTCTGTCCTGGGCTCACTGGCGCAGCCCGGTCCCCTTCAGTCCTCAGAGCCACCCTTCCCTGTCCTGGGCGGAAGGGGTCGCACTTTCAGTGAACCGCAGTCGCAGGTTTGGTGTGAGCGGCACCGGTTTAGGGTGCAAGTCCTGTTGTTTGTTTGCTGTTACATATTCATTGCCGTTGTTTCCCCGCCCTAGATCACAGGGTTCTAGAGAGCAGGCCTGAGTCTCGCCCAGAGACGGCTCGGTCCCGCCCTGAATGCGGAGGGATAAGGGGCTTACTCCATCCCGTCGGGCTGAACGTCCCACGCCCTCCCGGGGTCCGTCTGGAGCTTTCGTGTTCTTGAGTGAAAAGCACGTGTCTTATGGTTAGATATGAAAAAACTAGAAATATGTGGCAGAAGTGTGGGGAAACAATATGCCAGTTATACCAAAATATGTGGGGCAGCAGGCCTGTGATCCAAGCATCTGGGAGGCCTTGCTTGAGGTCACGAGTTTGAGACCAGCTTAGGCAAGAATGAGTTTCCATCTCTATTAAAAATAGAAAAAATTAGCTAGGGGTTATGGTAGGTGATGGTAGTCCTAGCTCCTTGGGAGGCTGAGGCAGGAGGATCACTTGAGCCCAGAAGTTTGAGGTTGCTGTGAGCTAGGCTGAAGCCACGGCACTGTAGCCCTGGGCGAGAGGGAGACTTTGCCTCAAAAACAAAACAAAACAAAAAGAATAAACTTCACACACACACACATACACCAAACCAAACAACAGTAACACCAGTGAAAGAGGTCAGGGAACCTTTAGATTTACTCTCCAGTTCTGTGCCGGAGAGTTTCAGGTTCAAGCTCTCGCTCACATCTACCGCACATTAAACCAAGCGGATGCTGCTCAGTAAGATTTGCGAGACTCATGCGGAGAAAGATCGTCAGGAGAATGAGCCATCATCGACTGTGGGTCCTTTGCTGAGACACCACGAGCAGGGACGGGAACAAAGGGACACGAGGGAAATGGTTACTGCCCAGGCTCTGAGGCTCCTGCGGCCTTCTTCCATGTTTCTGGAAAATTACTAGTGATCTTTTTGTCTCAGCCCCAAACTCGATACCACACGCTAAAAATCGGACTGGAATGATTTTCTTGGGTTAGGTTAGATAATGGGATAAGATAGAAAACAAAAGGACAGAAATGGAAATACAAGGCTCATATGTTTATATGATTTTTGGTTATCCACTATTTCCTTTCCATTGAATAGTAGGAGCTGCTTGCTAGAATTCAATAAAATGGAACTTTGACAAAACCTATATTAAAAAGCTTTGCTCTCAAGCACAATAAGATACAAATTCCTACCCATTGGGATGGTTATTGTCAAATCTACCAAACAAACACAAAATCCAGACCAGAGAATAGTGCGTATTGGTGAAGACGTGGAGAAATTGGAGCACTTAAGCATTGCTGTTTGGAAAGCAACATAAGGCAGCTGCTATGGAAACCAGTATGGTAGTTCCTCCAAAAAAAAAAAAAAGTGTCAAATGTACAGTGACTATGTGACCAGAAATCCCACTTCTGGGGATACACCTGAAAGAACTGAAGCAGAAACTCAAACAGACATTTGCTCTCTCATGTGAACAGCAGAATTATTCACAATAGCCAAAAGGTGGAAACAACTCAAATGTCCATCGACAGAGAAATGGATAAATAAAATGTGGCATGAAATGCCGCAGTGGGATGGTAGTGAGTCTTCCAAAGGAAGAAATGCTGACACATGCTCCAGCAGGATGAACAGTGCAGACTGCGTGCTAGGTGAACAAGGTCAGATACACACGGACAAATTTGATGATTCTGCTGACATGAGGAGCTCAGAGGGGTCAATTCATAGAAACAGAAAAGAAGATGGGGAGGGGAGGGAACGAGTTACAATCTACTTAACAGGTTTGGAGTATCACTAGGGGAAGATGAAAAGGTTCTGGAGGTGATGCTGGTTAAATCTTTTCACAGATTTTCAATGTTTAAAATTGTCATAAAGTAGACATATAAAATTTACTATCTTAACCATTTTTTTTTGACACAGAGTCTCACTTTGTTGCCCTCAGTAGAGTGCCGTGGCATCATAGCTCACAGCAACCTCAAACACCGGGGCTCAAGTGATTCTCTTGCCTCAGCCTCCGAGTAGCTGGGAGTACAGGTGCTCACCACAAAGTCTGGCTATTTTTTTTAGACATGAGATGTCACTCTTGCTCGGGTTGGTCTCGAACCTGTGAGCGCAGACAATCCACCCATCTTGGCCTTCCAGAGTGCTAGGATTACAGGCATGAGCTACCACGCCGGCCCTCATCATAACCATTTTTAAGGGTATATTCAGACGCATTAAGCACATTCACATAGTGCTGGTACTATCATCACCCTCCCCCACAGATCTCTTTTCTTTTTTAATTTAATTTTTATTAAATCATAACTGAATAGATTTATGGGTACAATGTGATGATTTGATATACAATGTGGAATGCCTAAGTCAAACTGATTAACATAACCATCACCTCACCTACTTATTTTTTGTGGTAAGACATTTATAAGTCACTCTTAATCATTTTGAAATGTGCCCTTGCATTGTGCACATGAGGCGGGATCCCACCAGATTTCCTCCCTCCTCCCCCCAGCACTCCCCCTCCCCTCTTCCCTCAGGTCTCCTATCAACAATGTGAACACACTTCATGCCACCGCTATGTACACTTAAGGTAAATTTTATACTACGCATCTTTTACCCCACTAAAACCCCAATAAAAAAGGTTTTTTTTTTAACCTTGTAGTATTTATATATTCATACAAGTGGGATTAGTGAAAAAAGAAAAACAAGAATGGGGGAAGCCTTCGGGGTTTTATTTCTTCTTCACAAAGCTTATCATCAGCTTTCCTTCTTTGACTAAGTTCATTCCATTATCACTTCTGTCACCACAGAGAATGGAGAGAAGTTCTGATTCCAGGCACGGTGCAGCCAATGCTTCCCATGGATTCTCTTATTTGCTCCTTACAACAACACTGAGGAGGGAACTATTATAATTTGTATTTTATAGTAGAGAAAATGGATGCCCAGAGAGGAAAATAAATCGCTCAAGGTCACACACCAAGACAGGTCCATACACGTAGGACGCAGACTGAAGCCTGTCTGACAGGAAATCCCAGGCTCTTCACCGTGACGCCATCCTGTCCCTTGGACTCACTCACTCTCATCTCCTTGGCCTTATCGTTGGGGGGAGGATAGGTCTGGATTGTAAGGGGCCCGGCTGCCAGACCACCATGGAATGGCCAAGTGGTACTTACAGTTTATTAAGGCTGTACAGTCCTCTGAAAGCATAGATGGATATCGATCTAATTTTATTGTTTTGCAGGTACCTGTGAAAATGATTATTAAAAAAGAAACACATAATGAAACAGAGTTTCAGTTCTGCAAAGTGAAAAGAGATCTGTGGATGGACGGTGGTAATAGTAGCACAATAAGGTGAATGTACAATTAATTGTGTTAATGTCTCAGAATATGCACTTAAAAACGAAGAAGATGGAACTTTTTTTTTTGTAGAGATAGAGTCTTACTTTATCGCCCTCGGTAGAGTGCTGTGGTGTCAAAGCTCACAGCAACCTCCAGCTCTTGGGCTTAGGCGATTGTCTTGCCTCAGCTTTCCAAGTAGCTAGGACCACAGGCATCCACCACAACACCCAGCTATTTTTTATTGCAATTTGGCTGGGGCCAGGTTTGAACCCATCACCTGAGGTATATGCCCTACTCACTGAGCCACAGGTGCCACTTAAGATGGAAGTTTTTATGTTATGTATATTTTAGGATAATTTAAACAATTAAAAATTGAAAAAAGTAATCATGCACAATATTTTAGTGTTGCTAGATACCATGTCACTTTATTTGGCTGTTAAATTCATGCATAATTAGGCTGGTTTTTATTTAGAAATTCTTCTCATAGAGGTAAACAGATAATAGTTTACTAGGGATAAAAATTTAACACATAGCAAAGCACTCAGTAATTAGATAGGCTTGGAAGTCAGACTTTCGACCATTTCCTACTATAATTCTTCAAATTTGCCAGTGCCCAAGTCAGTGCTGGCAGAAATACAAGCATATGACATCTTTAAAGCCTCAAATTATACTCCATTTTAATCACACATCCCGCCAAGCAAACCAACCTTAATCTTATTAATTTGACACCCCAAGCTTTGTTCCAAAAATATTTGGTGCAATTTATAAGGCGTTTAAATGGCAAAGGAGAAAAATATGAATAAAAAGAATCAGGACGAGAAGAATAGATTGGAAGCCAAGACAAGAATGCAGCCTTACACAGTTAAGTGAATTATTTATACTGAAAGTTTTGCCTTGAGTTAACCAGAGTCAAAGGAAGTGGGTACCACACACCAGCTATTGCACCCTAGGGACGCACCTACAGCTTTGCACTTCTCGTGCTCGCCCCAGCTTGTGGGGAATGAATGGTAAAGAATGGGCTGCAAACCCGCCTTCTCGTTCAGAGCGCAGGTCACCACTGATCGTTAAGGTGTCCTGCAGTTGATATATCATTTGTTATACATTTTAGGAACAACAAGGGAGAAATACAAGGTCAGACAATTAAGTTCAAGAATTCCTCCTAGACAAAGGGCTTTGAGGGGTGGACTAGGTGCTGGCTTTGGTGCATAGCTTTCCAAGGGGAGTGCTCTGAAGGCACCATATTGATATTCAGCAGCGAGGTATGTAGTAGCACTTTTTCTAGGACAAATTCCTGAACTTAATTGTCAGACCCAGAAAAGAAAATAGTGACTAATTCTCACATAAATTGGATTCAATTTTGATAAAAGCACATTACTTAAACATTAACTTTTAATTAATTAAATAATTAATTTAATTAATTTTTTATTAATTTTTAATTCAACTTGTTAATATGTTGTTTAGGATATTGCATCCTCACTTACAAGTGAAATATGTTTATAATTTTCCTTGATAACAATATATTTTCTCCAATTTCAATATCAGGTGTCTCCAGATCAAGTAGAATGATTTTGAAATATTTCTTCTTTTTCTATTGTCTATAAGATTTGGCATGACCTGTTTTTTGAAACTCTCCTTTACTTTTATTTATATAATATTAGTTGTTTAGTTTTGAGACTTCGGAAAAAAAAATAAGAAGTTAACTGATGACTTCATATGAGCCTCAGAGTCAAAGCGCTCTATAATGTCTTATTTGACAATGTGAACGTTACTTTCTTGGCATTATTAATACTAATATTGCTTAATATTTTGGTGCAGTAATCATCTGTTTTCTTTTATGAATGCATTTATCTTCATTCATTCTTTACGTGGTTTTTGTTTCTAGTCCTTATCCTAAACATTGTTATTGTTATTAAGTTTTAAGCCTTTTAAATTCTGTGAAGGCAAAAAGTGGAAACCTAATTAACACATGTATATGTAAACATAATAAAAAAAAGTCAGACCTCACAGATAAATGAACTTCCAGTTAATTAGCAATTTCGAGTAAAAGGGATTCCCTATATTTCCTACATGTAAGAAAAGCTAATTATGATTGTGAACTGTTATGAAGTTTATTATGCGTTTGAAAATTTTCATGACATGCTGTGGGCCCCTCCAGGTAGCAGGTAATGCAACTTTCTTTCTATACACAGAAGGGCTTCAACATGTATTTACTTCTGTTGTAATAGATGGCATTGCCTTGAGGTTAAGCCAAGGTATACCTAGAAATTTTTCTGTAATTAGGCTATTTGGATCATATTGTTACTTGGAACCAATTGGCCATTCAAGAATGAATTTGATAACTATTGTGCAAAAAAGCTAAATTATTGTGTTATATAAACCTGACTTTTGACATGTAGATTTGTAGTCCAATTGCTTTAAATAATATGGACTTAGGATAATGCTAGAGGTCAGAAAAATCCCTCAGACTTCAGAAATCAGAATTTATAGATTGTAAAAATTCTTCTGCATTCTATTTTCGAATTCCTGAAAACAGAATAAGGAGGTATCCTCTTGAAGTTTTTGAATCAGGCTTAATTTTGAAATTTGCTTCTCTTTTGATTGGTAGTGTTCAGAAAGAAGTTCTGAAAAGTCATTTTCATTAGAATTTTTATTTTCAAATATGAAATATATTTTTCTGTGGATGTTCTGGGTTTTTAAAGCATTTCATTGAATGAGATAGGTTGATTTTTCTTGTGATTCTGTAATATTTCCATCTTTTATCTTAAAAAATGTGTATTTGTCAGGTTTGTGTGGTGTAAAACGAAAACTAAAATGAATACAGGTATGAAAATAAAACAAGGAATTCTGGCCTGGGCACAGAGGCTCATACCAATATTCCTAGCACTCTGGGAGGCCAAGGAGGGAGGATCCCTTGAGTTCAAGACCAGCCTGATCAAGAATGAGACCCCATCTCTACTAAAAATAGAAAAATTAGATGGCTATCCTGGTACATGGTCCAAGTCCCAGCTACTTGAGAGGCTGAGGCAGGAGAATCAACTTGAACCCAGGAGTTGGAGGTTGCTGTGAGCTAGCCTGATGCCCTGGCACTCTAGCCTCAGCAGCAGAGAGAGACATTGTCTCAAAAAGAAAAAAAACAAGAACACAAAACCCCCAAAGGAATTGTGAGATATTTTCTAGCTAGTGTGATTTACATACAGAGTATGTAAACCTAACAATTCAAGCATATAATGATATAAATTAGTTACAAACTTGACCTAAATAACAGGTAAACATCACTGGGGCCACTGTGGATTTTTGAGAGTACATATGTGACCCTAAAATGAAGGAAGTTAGTCAGTTACTATTCAAGGTCAAAATAAAACCCAACCTAAAATGAAGGAAGGTAGAAACTGAAGGCCAAAATAAAACCCAACCTAGTAAGCAGATATGAAAATGGGATCAAATCCCCACAGCAACATGCTCAGAGGTTTCAAACCATGATAACTTGCTATCTCAGGTAGAAACTGAATTTGAAAACATTTGGAAGAGAATTCTTCACTATCTAATCTGGACTGCAGATCTGGCAGAACCCCATTACATTTTTCTCTAAGATAAGCATTGAGGTGATCTGTGCTAGGATAATGCGCAGAGTAGAAGCTCCTGAGTATTTCCATTTCGGGCGGTATAGTAGATGGATTCCCAGCACACCTGCTCCTGCTTCTTTGGTAATAGATATTCGAGATTTTTCTAGAATGGCTTCTAGGACTCGGAAAAAGTGTTACCTGGAAATCTCCAGCTAACTAATTCCCTGAAGAGAGTTAGCAGTGGGATAGTGCTGGTCTTCACAGAAGTGGGAAAAAACCAATATACCCCAAAATGCTAGTTTAATACCGGTATTAATTTTTTTCTTACAATTTCTGAAGATCATGGTAATTCTTGAAGCCATTAGGAGGAAGCTTTCTTAATAAGTTCCACTGAAGTGACCTGAAATAAATGTAAATTTTGGTCCTTAAAGTTGTTTTTTCCTTTGCATTTCAACTATAACAATGTGGATAATTACAAACTATTGCTCTTAGCGCTAGCTGTCCGGAAACATTTTCCATCATGATGTCACTCTCATATTTTTAACATCATCTGAACTAGGTTTAACTGTTGATTTTGTATTGTTGAAGATAGTCATTTGTCTTTAAATTTAGATTACAGCATTGTAATTCTGACAAAAATTTGTGCAAATAATAAAACTGGGAAAATGGATTTTCAGTTATGTTCTTTTCTATTTTATTTAGCAAAGATTAGAAGACATCTCCGTTTTTGACTGGCAACAAAAATAGTGTGTTCTTTTTAAAACACACTCTTTAAAACATACTTAAATAGTATTGTATTTCTCAATATTTCACTGCTCATATTCTAGTACCTTAAAATTAGTTATGAAGAAAACTCTTAGTTGGTACATACAACTGAACCATTTTTATTTAATAAGCGATCCCATTTTAGTTTCCAGCAAGTTGTATAGAAAGATTTTTACCTGTATTATGTACAGTTTAGTAAGCAGTTTGACACAGACCAGATCCATAAAATTGTGGTTGTATTAGAAATGTCCTAACCTTTTAAAAGCAATGTAATGTAATAGAAACAAAGTAAGTCACAGAAAAGAAAAAAGCCAAAACCAGCGTAGTTGGGGGTCCTTCGCATGAACCACACATCTCCTTCCCAAGTTAGTCTGTTTCTCTAAGAAAGGATTTGGATTAGATGATTTCTAACAATATGATGCTATTTTTAGTACTATCATTAGTAACTTTCTGATGATTATTATTAAATCAGCAACAGACAGAATCATCTGAAGTTTAACTTAACTCAGGTTACAACAGTGTCATATAACAAGCACTAACAATATTTAGATTTTGGACTTGGTAATGACTTCTTGAAGAAAATGGTTTTGCAGGCTCTCTAGCACACGTTTCTGGAATCTATCTTGAGAAACACTGTTCTAGAATCTGTAAGACCATGCATTCTCAATTGGAGAACTGGGTTTTAAAGAATTAAAAAAAAAATCTTAATTTTTAAAAGTATAAAGAACAGGTATACACAAGCAAATATACAGTATATATGTAGTATTAAAATTTCACAGGAGAGGACAATAAGGAGAAGGTGTCTAAATAGGCTTCTGGGGAAGGAGAGCAATAAGCAAAGAAAAAGGTCTTCTGTATCATACACATGCCGGTCACTTACTGATGTTTTAAATAAATAATACCAAAGGAGGAATCAGTCTCAGTTGATGGTTGTCACCAAATGTTCTTTCCTTTTTTATGTGATTAGGTAATTGAAAATCCCTATTCTGCTAATTCTTACTTGGCTTAGATTCCAATTTCTGTTATAGCCTGTTTAAACATTTGTATTGTGTAAATTGTGACTATTTGGATTTGGTTTAAGGATATAGATGAAAGTTTAGAGTGTTTATAAAAATGTGTTCATTTGGCTCAGCGCCTGTGGCTCAATGGGCTAAGGCTCCAGCCATGTACACCTGAGCTGGTGGGTTCGAATCCAGCCCGGGCCCGTCAAACAACAATGACAGCTGCAACCCCCAAATGGCCGGGCGTTGTGGCGGGCGCCTGTGGTCCCAGCTACTTGGGAGGCGGAGGCAGGAGACTCGCTTGAGCCCAGGAATTGGAGGTTGCTGTGAGCTGTGATGCCACAGCACTCTGTCCAGGGTGACAGCCGGAGGCTCTGTCTCAAAAAAAAAAAAAAATTAGATATTCCAGGCAGCACCTGTGGCTCAGTGTGTAGGGTGCCGGCCCCATATACCAAGGGTGGCAGGTTCAAACCCGGCCCCGGCCAAACTGCAACAAAAAAAAAGAGCCAGGCATTGTGCTGCGGGCCCGGAGTCCCAGCTACTCGGGAGACTGAGGCAAGAGAACCATCTAAGCCCAAGAGTTGGAGGTTGCTGTGAGCTGTGTGATGACACAGTACTCTACCAAGGGTGATAGTGAGACTGTGTCTCTAAAAAATAAATAAATAAATAAAATAAATAAAATTTGGCTCAGCGCCTGTGGCTCAATGGGCTAAGGCGCCAGCCACGTACACCTGAGCTGGTGGGTTCGAATCCAGCCCGGACCTGCCAAACAACAATGATGGCTGCAACCAAAAAAAAAAAAGCCGGGTGTTGTGGTGGGTGCCTGTAGTCCCAGCTACTTGGGAGGCGGAGGCAGGAGACTCGCTTGAGCCCAGGAATTGGAGGTTGCTGTGAGCTGTGATGTAGCAGCACTCTACCCAGGGTGACAGCTTGAGGCTCTGTC